>OMLC01054413.1:7668-20136 GCA_900302585.1 Regalecus glesne
TGTGGGTGAACCACTGTGGGAGGAAAGTTTTCACCAGGCTTTGTTCTTGTGGGAGGGTGGGGAGATGGGGTCTGGGGGTCACATTTGACAGGATGGACAGCAGAGACAGATGCATGTTGATGTAAGTCTCTCGAAGGCCACACATACACACACACACACACACTCATTTTCACATGCATGCACGCAAGCATGCAAGAACACACACACATACACACACACACACACACACACACACGGTATATTGCTGTTAGTTTTGTGGTGTCCACATTCTCTCAGGAGACTGTGATAATAATGGCTGCATCAGACTTGCTTGCGACATGAACTCATCTGTCCGCGGTATAAAACACAGATTGATTTATATATTTGCACTAAGTTGCAAATAGTTATAGCATTATCTCTATTCATAGATAAAGTCAATGAGTGGTATCTGTGCGATGCCTTAACATACAGATTGCACACATGCAGACAAAAGCACCTTTTGATTAGAAAATAAATTGCACAAGATCTTGATACATATCATCGACAATACATGTTGACATTTTCTACACAGACTGAGAATTGCTTTGCATTGAGAAGTTAAGAAATTTGACGTAGTCTGAAAAAAAAGTATACATTTTGGTTTACAACTCCTTAAAGGTCGATTGGTATGAGTCATCTCCAAATGCTGATTTTTTTTAATCCCCCCCCCACATGCATTTTACCACATGGAACTTTTGACCAGGAGCACTAACAGCCAGTGAGCTGACCCAGTTCCTATTGTGAACAAAACACTACACATCAACTAGTCTAAATCAACCATTGACTCTTTTAAATATTGAGTGTAAGTTCTTTTCAACAGTACTGTTTTGACATTGACTTATCAATCAGGAAAAGTCCTCTATGAGTCTACGGTACTCATGCTTGTTTTTTCAACCAGTGAAATATATTGAAGGCTAGCGTATATTTTGAGAGGCTAAGATTCAGTTTTTGCCTTTTTTTTTTTCAATATATATACCTCCTGTATTGAAACTCGCCATAATATTTAGGTGTGTGAAGCATGACAAGCTCTGTACAATCAGAACGAGTGTTCGATGGCAAATGGAGACGCAAAGGAAAAGTCTGCAACCCGGGAGCAGGTTGTCAGGAGGACTTCAGGCCTAATACTGCTACAGTGCAACCAACACTATTTCTATGTGATGGGAGCTGATTAATCCCCCCAAAATGAAATAAAAAGAATCCTCTGAAGAGATATTCAGTGCCATGTTGAAAAGTGACATCTGGCAGGGGAAAGGGAAAGCTTAAACTCGTCTCCCAGACTGAGAACAGGATGAATTTGCTCAAGTAAAACAAAGAGGTTCATCTACCCAGCAAAGCATATGCGCATAAAGCCGAATAATCCATCCCTTGATACTCAGTGACTGGTGAATCTCTCCGGAGAGGAGAGGTTCACTGCTGAACACCATGTCCCCTTTATCATCTGAGGGGAAAACATGTTTCCATGCTTTCCGGCGTGTTGCTAAATCTGCCTCATGCGGTCCGTCGTTGGCCCATCGATGGGCTCCTGCTCACGCTCAGTGATGGCGTCAACGACTGTTTGAGAATCGGCCCTCTGATTTCTCACGTGTTCTAAATTGTAGCTCGAAATGAAATTGAAGAAAAATCTGCTCTCTCCATCGCAAAGCTCAGCCGCTGCATCCGTTGGTTATCCCGCGTACAGTCTGGTGCCTTTCTCAGTTTGCCCCCAAGTTCACAGGAGGTCACGCTCCTCCACCTGTCAGGAGTGCCCTTGAATCAAGCCGGTTTAAGTGAAACAAATGACTCGCACGCTGCTTCTCTGCCCGCTTGATGTACTCGCACCTCGTAACTCACAACATAAAACGAAATTCACTCTCGGTGAGGCAAAGCTAAATGCCCCCTCCCACCTATCCACGTCTCAATCCAACCCACGTACCACTCTGAATAAAGTGAAAACTCCCATTTCTCCTTCCTCTTCTGCAGTTCTCCTCTTGATTTCACCCCTCGTAGCTCCTCTGAGTCCTGGGATGAAGGATATCAAGGGTCATGCCAAGGGTCATCCAAGGGGGTTTGGTGTGGGCGACAGTTCGGACGACGATGATGGCAGCGGTGGTGATGATGGAGAGGGTAGGCAGGCGGGTAATTGGGCAGCAACATCGCCCCCTCAGATGGAAATGGGGCAGGAGATGACCTTGTCCTCCAGCATGACGCTGACCACCAGGAAGACAAAGTAGAGAAGGAACATGATGAAGCCCAGCAGCTTGCTCATGCGCCACTTGCAGGCAGCGATAGAGATGATCACGAAGAGCAGCATGATGAAGAGGAGCACAATGGCACAGAAGAGGCCGTTGGAGCTCACTGTCACTGATTGGAGGCCGTTGGCAAAAGTCCACATGAGCCACGGGAATGGCAGTCTGAGAAATTGTGCACACAGACAGGTGACATGTAAGTTACGTGCTATTCTGCAACGTTTGCATATGTTTTGGCCAAAGTGTTATCCAATACATTTGGTCCTCACTTTCCTAAATGAGGACATTTTTTTTTGGTCAGAGTCCAAGTTCATACATCCCCCCCCCCAACTGGCTTTCAAACAACTTCTCCATTAATCCTCCATAACTTTTGGCTTAATTTCCATGACCTAAAGACACTGTGTTTGAGAGTTGCCATGATACACAATATTAATGCTAAACACATTCATCTTTTAAAAACCTGACATGAAGACTCGGGATCAACCGAAGCTTTGGTACACAAATTAAAAATATGAATCAAATAATAAGCACGAATGGAGCGTTGCTCTGAAACGACTTTGCCTTCATCTGTCCCGGAGACTTCAAACCTACCTTCTTTACACGATCTGAGCGTGAGCTCGGCAGGGATAGCACTCTTACACCCTTTCATTTACTGAGAAACAGCTGCCATTTTACCTTCAGCCATGGATTTAAAAGTAGCACAAAAGAACCAGAGACTCAAAGCATACCCGACAGTAATGTCGAAGATGTTGGAGCCGACGGAGCTGGAGACCGCCATGTCACCCAGTCCTTTGCGTGCCACGATGACACTGGTAATGAGGTCAGGAATGGAGGTACCAGCTGCTAATATAGTCAGGCCCATAATCTCCTCTGTAATCCCAATAGTCTCTCCGACCTGACGGGGAAGGGGAAAAAAAACAGGCTTTGGGGTAAATAAATCCAAATCTCTTGTTTAATACTTTTGGAGTTTTCATGGTGACAGAGGTTGAGAGGGGGGGTGAAGGTAACAAAACCAACTGGTCATGTGGTCATGATTTTAAATGAGGGATTATTCAGTATGGTGCTGCTGTGAAGGACAAGGGCGAGTCGAGAGATAGGAAAAGATAAATCAACTGTCAGTGTCAAAATACTACACCATATTTGCTTTCTGCCTCTACTGAAAGATAGAAAGCACATGTTGAGACTGTGCTAATGTGGGATCGTAAACCATAATATTAATAATGCAGCATCATATTGCCTACATATTACTGATTATGTATCATAATCACATTCATATTAATGCGATGTTGCCGAGTCTGATCATAACGGCCAAGTCCTACACAAGTGAATGTTATACACTGCATATGACGAGTTGTGTAAACTGAGCAGGTCAATGATTCTCAATCTGGTTAATAGCGACCACCATTTTTTACCTACTTTATTTAACCACTGTATTCTTACAATAAAATGTATCTACTGGATTTGACTCGGCGCAAGGGGAGCCGTTAGGGGTTCAGTGTCTTGCTCAAGGTCACATTGTGATTACTAGATGACCCAGTCTTCCCCTGTCTGGTCTGGTCTGTCTGAAGCGACTGACACGACAGGTGAACATCACAAACTACCTGGCAGAATGGAGAAGCAGCAGCACCTGATTGAAAACCACTGGAGTAGGTTGTGCATATTTGGTATGTACCTGGTGAGCCCACCACACCATGAAGTAAGAGAAGGCTGCGATCCAGCAGATAGCTCCCACAAAGGTGATGGGAAAGAACTTCTTTGCAGTCTATGAGATAAGAGAGGGTAAGGCAGAGAGGTCAAAGTATGAATTTTGCAGCCGATAAAAAGTAAAGGAAACTTTTACAGTGGTTCACATCATATCAAAGATATCATCTTTTGTGACGCTTGATCGAAGTCGCCTGATGGTGAGCACAGGTCTGCAACTACACATGCATACACATACACACACATACCGGTTTCCTGACGTCAGGCAGCGTGATCCAGAGAGGGAGGACAACAGGCATGATGAGCAGGTAGGTCAAGCGCTTGCGGTTTGTTTCAGGCCAAGACAGACTCAGGGGCTGGTCGTCCTCCTCCTCGTCCTCAGCCTGAGAGGAGAGAGTCAAGTCGAGTCCAATTTTACTCAACAAGGTCTTGACACACCTCACATTAAAAAAAGAACAGAGAAAGGATAGCAGGGTTTTTACAACGTGGGTCATGTCCCTGTAAGTCTTGCCATTGTGCACATTGCTTATTAGATCTTCTTACTGAGTCCACTTTGGAGATTTTAGACATGGCTATACTGAAAAAGTGGATTCTTCACATGTACCTGGCAGGATCTCAAACATTCACAACAGTACATGCACATCTAACAACGATGAGGCCGTTTCCATAACAAAGACTCCTTCAGCTGGATTACTGAGTTTATTGAGATGCTAACACTGTGTAGCGGACTGTCCTAAGAGGTCGGGGACATCTGTCCTAGAGGCATTTGATGAGAGAAAACGATGAAGAGGGCCAGAGAAAATGATGGCAGAACTGGCCTCCAGCGTGGCTTTGTTCTGAGGTGACCTTGAGATGGAGCTGTTTGATAACTGGGATTTGGCCAAGTGCACCAAGCCGCGAGGGGGACTCTCTCTGTCTAGTTATCAGGGCTCATCACTGGTTGCTGTTGATAAGTCTGCACCAACAGACTCCCGGGGGTCTGATTGAACCCAACATCAGTGAAGTTTGGAGGCAAGATCCTTTTCCTATTTCCTTCGTGAGTACTCCAAAGACTATAGGAAGCTCTCCACTGAAGTAATAAAGTATTGCTCCGTTGATAGGCCTCCCTCCTCCCTCATTTCAAGAATATACTTCAGGCACCAAAATTTCAACCTTATCAATATCATGACAAGTGATAGATAATATCACCAATCATTGCATATCCTGCCATGACAACCACCCTGATTGAGTCTTGCTTGGTAACTATAGTAACCGGCTGCTGGCACACCAAAGGCCATGCCCTGCCCATACTTGGTATTTTGTATTCTCCCCAATCCATTATTCAGATGGCTGTATTGTTGTCATTTAATAGGTCAGAAACCAAGGGATCTTTGGCAATCCAATTCTAGGACCAGCCCGTGGCTCTGCATGTCAAAGATGTGCAATATGGAGGTTCTCCCCTTGACCTCCTAAGTAAAAACGGGCATTTTAAGATTAAAGATCAATGATCAAGCACACCACGTGTACATTTCAACATGTAGGCACCAAGTGTGAGTTAACCATGTATCACTGGTATGTTGGACGCTGGCTGGAAACAGATGCTAGCTCTTGCCATTGCACCAAGTCTGTCACATGTTTATTTATGTTTTGACGTTCACTTGCTAAAGGCTGAAAGATCCCACTGGGCTGATGCTCCCTGTTCTGAGTTGTTACACCAAATACCAAGTCCTCGGGGGCCCTTCCTGCCCTGTGGCAACTCAGCTGGAAGAACTGCCAGCTCCAAGCCAGCCACCACAGCGCCACAGAGGTGGTGGGGTTGGTGAGTGGGCAGGTTTGACATTTTGCTAAATTCACTTTTCCCCTGAGAGAGGCAGCGTGCAGGGACATCTTGGTCGAGGCAAAATCGCTGAAAGTATCATAAGGGACAAGGGTTATAAGGCTCAAAAAGGTTGCAAAAACCTATCAAAGGGCCACAACATTATTCGCGGACTTTTTGCAACTATCCAAAGAAGTCATTTGTGATCTTTATGGATATTGTGAGCATCGCTACTTTGAGGAAATTGGAATGATTTGCAAAAGGCCCACAGTGGATAACAGCTACAGGCATTTTAAAAACCTGTACGTTGACATATGCCAACACTGACAAGGGAGATGATTTTGATGAAAGCAAAACAATGAATAGCAGATCAGCTGTGGTAGTGCTGCAGAAAGCAGGGGAATATGTGGAGATCTCAATCTGAAAATCCTCTTATTCCATTGCAGTGGACAAAAGCCAACAGGCATTCTCAGATATTGCTCGTCCCATTTCTTTATGGGGGAAAAACCTCAGAAAGGCCAAACAAACAAGCAAATTAATGTGGGACTAAGACGTGTCCTCATGAATGTAGATGGCCAACAGAGGTTCTTCTTGAAATTTGCCATGCATTGTTAGAGTGGATGAAAAGATTTTTCCCCTATTAGTCTCAGTCTGACTTTCTAAACAGGACTCTTCAGTGATAATGGAGAGGCTCTATGTGAGAGTAACCACAGGAGATTCCTGGTGGGAGTCTGAGTGCCTGCTCTTTGGGTAAGCATCCACACAGGCTCCATCTGGACAAACAAAATGGATCTGCCTACATCTTGGCAAATAGCAGAGGAAGTAAAGAAGCAAATATTGAGATCAGATAGTACCTGGTTCCATCAACTCATCAGCTGCTGACAGACACAAAGTACTTTTGGATCATCGTGGCTGTGAAAGCATGATGAACCAGGCAGGAGGAGTCAGAAGAAGCTTATCGGTTATTATTCTCCACCCGATTACAAGTGATTTTATGAATATTCAAAGTGTACAATGAATCTTAGCAAAGCTTTAGTTCATTAAAAAGAGGTAACCAGAAAATTACACAGGAAGTCTGCCATGTTTTTTTTTTTGCTGACCTTAAGAATATCCCTGTTCTCTGATTTGTAGTTGCCAAGAACTCCTGGAGGAATTGACTAATTAGCAAAATGGGGCCTTTGGTGGCGAGCTGAAGGTGTGAGATACCCCCAGCTACTTCCTAGCTGCCGCAGACAGGTGCACTGTGGGACAGCCCTCTAAAAATAGCAGCTTGGGGGAATTAGGCCTGGCTAACAATAGCCTCCAGCTTTGACAAGTTCCACCAATTCAAAAATGTTCTATTTTTTCCCTTACAACTCATCAGGATGCAACCATTGGCTTCCCATCTAATTTTCCGGCCTCCCTTCCCGAGCTGGATGCCTGAAATTTGCTAAATAGGTTTTTGTTCACTCCCTTTTGTGGAAAGCCAATTGTTTGAGCCTCAAGGCCTTCTGTATGGGTGATGACACTCCCACCGGTGGAGACTATTATTAATCCTAGAGTGATGGAGCAATCTCCAAACCAACATGGCGTGATGCAATAGATGGACATATGTGCAACATGGCAGTGTTGCCAAACAGGACTCACAGGCTTCTAACTTATCTTCTTTTAAGAACATTTTCCAAAAAGGGGCAATGGATAGGGAAAACCTCTGCACTGGAAGTTATATCTATCTTCCTTCGGGGAAAGAGAAACCCTGGATGAATAATCTATTTTCTGAAATGTTATCAATACTGTTTCGTGGCACCATTTGGGGCCATTACTAAGGAGCATTTTCTTCCTGTTTGTTTGGGAGAATAAATCAAGACTTATCCAGGACCCAAAGATGGGTTGAAAAAATTTAAAATAGATCCCTATTTTTGTGTGTGTGCAGAAATTGGCTCCCAAACCCACTGGCAGAGGTGCAATACATGAGGAAAGCTTTATCAGATCCTATCAAAGAAAGGTACTTGAAAGTGAGCAATGAAACCCTGATAGAGTGGGTTACTATTTTAAACCAAAGCTAATTAAGTCATATCGAGATTCACCTCCATCTGCAGAGCACTGCAGTAAGGGTGGCGGAGATGACAAGGCTTATGTATTGCGCAACCAATTAGCTATTCAGCTTAGAACAAAAAAAAGATTAAGAACTTTATTAAGCTCTTTACTAAGTGCCCAAGCCAAACGATTTGGCTCAACCACTGTGATCACTAACACTTCAACGTTTCAAGTAGAAATGGATGACGGCCTGTTTATACCTCCATTTTATTTTATTTTTTGGAGCTGTGGAAGCAAAGCTTGAGGAGGCTTATTAGTTTCGAAACACTTCCAATAACTTTGGACAGTGGCTGCGGCGTCCTGTCTGTTCAAAGTGTTTGGGGCTCATCGGTATCCATAGCAGAGGCCTTCGGGGGGTGTGGGGGGGTGTGGAGGAGATAGATACTCAGTATCTACTCCCCTTCATCTCTCTCCTCCTCTGAGTAACTTTGACTCAGCATCCCCTTGCCTGCAACCATGCTGTGCCATCTGTTTGTATGGCAGGTCGCCGCATCCCGCAGCCATCGCTCACGTCGGCACGGCTTCTGCAGGTGTCCTCTCTGTGGGTGAGCTTGCTTATAGAAGCACATGTGCTTGAGTGTGTTTGCTGATGAATGTGTTCATTTTGAGGTATCCGCTGATGAAGAGCGCTGGGTGAGTGAGGAGTGTGATTACAGAACTCAGTGGGAAGCGGGTGGGTCCTTGGCAGGTCTGGGTGAAAATGGAGGGACCTGCCCCACAGCATGCTGGGAGATCATCAGCAGCGGTGACCTGTGTGGCAGTCGTGTCAACCTCGTGCTTCTGTCCCACTCTCGAGGCATGGAATGGAACATCGATGAATAACTCGCACTCTGATACCAGTTTGGCACATTTCAGCCAACTAAACCAATCACAGATGAATAAGTCACAGTTGCACACAACTCAAGTTAGGTACTAAAAGGAGCTGTTAGAATTTACAATCATATCAGTGTGTGTGGGTGTTTTATGGCTTCTTACCGCTTCCCCCTCTTGTCCGGCTGTTCCGTTCATTGGCGGTGTTACTTCCACCTCCACGTTGGAGCTGTTTGGAAGGTTCTTATCTGTGTAACACGGATGAGGTTGAGTTTAAGAGAGAGGCCTTACATAAAGCAAGTCCACTTGCATCACACCAGAGTGTCTTAGCTGCTGCAGCATGGAAAAGCATCGAGGGACTGATAAAGCAGGTTAACTACGCATGGTGAGTTACGGCACCCGGAATTGAGATAAGAAAATCCACATTAAACTCTGTTCAATCATATTATGTCCTTTCCGGGTGTGTCTCAGGAGAACATTTCCAATCAAGCATATGTGGAAATCTGCACCTGTGTGCCCCTATGCATGTGGTTATGTTTTTGTATGATGGAGCCAAGCCAGTTCCGACAGGACGGAGAGGAGAGGGTTTGGGCTGGCCAACGTCCGACAGATGGTGAGGTGGTGGTGGCTTTCCGCTCACCGTCGCAGACAGTCACGACCAGACCTCAACTTAAACTCTGTGTTTGTCGGGCTTGGCTTGACTGTGTGGGATTCCGTTTATCTGATAATATTAGTCAATTGGACTAATGAAGAAAGAACATTTTAAGAAAAAAGCAACTTAAAAATTACCAACAGGATCGATCTGAAGTTGTGAGGATTAAATGTATGCAAAGTAGCAAAATGTCTGCAAAATATAGATAGAGAGGACCATGCCTATTGTACAACACTGGGAAAAATGTTTGCATAGCATACCGGGACATTGAAAGCGCATGAGCATGTATGTGCATATGCACTGGTGAAGCTGTGACTATAATTGGATTCATTTTTAGATAACACTCGTCTAAAGTGCCTGTCTCTCATCCGGCCCTGTAGGCATATATTTTTGAATACATTTTGGGCCAGACTTACTTAACAGCCCTTATTAAAACACAATGAGCCCTATAGCTATGTAAACCGGATGGTGATTGAACCATAATTGGTGTGGAAATTAGTCAAATCAAGTGATTCTCTTTAAGAGATACAAACAATGGCAATCGTGCAGAAAAGGCCTCAGCCAGCCTCATGGAGCACGTCATGTCAGGATAAAGATGTCAGAACTAAGGAAAGGAAGGAGAGACACTTCATTAGGTCGTGGTATTCTGACAATCAATGTATTTAACCCATCCTATTGTACAGGAGCAGTGGGGGTCATGGTAGCTCAGTGGCAGATCACGCACTTCGGGATCTGATGAGCTCAATTCCACAGTAGGGTATCTAGAGGTGCATCTGGCCTTAATCCCTCCGGCTCCATCTTGGTCTGTATCCACCCCCACAACACAGGAGCATTGGGCAGCTGCAGCATCCAGGAAGCAGATAGGGGTTCAGTGTCTCGCTCAAGGACACTTCAACATGCTATCCGAAGGAGCTGGGGATTGAACCAGCAACCTTCCGATGACTAGATGAGCCGCTCTACCTCCTGAGCCATACCAACCCTTTAACGAACGATTTCTATCGCTAGATTACCACCAACCGACTCTCTGACCTCTCACCTCTGACATGCAGCCTCTTGGTTGGGGTTCATATACATGAGACATTGCCCATGACCGTATACATGCATGAGCAACTGCATCAAAATACATTTGCAAAAGAAAGTGGAATTGATCAATTCATCACAAGACTGCTTGATGATTTATGAGAACTGTGCGAGGTGTTAAAGGGAGGGAGAGCCAGTCACACGTGTGGCTTAAGTAAGGACAATAAGATGCTAATGTTGCCCTATTAGCATACATTTATGTCGCTGATCAGCATCTTGCTTTGATTTCCCTGTTCAGACTCCATCGTGTCCATGAGGGCCTGTTCCCCCGGCCTGTCGTATGGGCCAGTGCGCTTTGAAGTGGAAACCACACATGAATCTCTGTGGGCAGAGGCTGTGATTGATTTAAATGCTGCTTGAAGACAACACTCGCAATCAATTTGGCGGCTCTTGATGATGTCATGCTTGTTTAACATGGGACGCGAGCTTCATTTACAATTTCAGTGGGCACATTTTAATGAGTCAGATTGTAGAACACCCAGAGAAAATGGAAATCATTCTTCATGAATATGGCAACTGATCTTTTTAGTGAGTCAATTAAATAGCTGCAAATGTGGTTTACAGCACAGGTTAGGAGCCGGGGGGGTCTAAAACCGAGTGAGAACGTAGGGAAACCAGAACTTTTTTAGTATTAGGGCTTCTGCTGGACTTTGATGGATACTCACCAGAGCGGCTTGCCACACCATTAGCCTTCTCGCTGTCCTCTACCTGGCATTTCTTTTTGGCAATCTTATGAAGGATGGACGCCTTCTCGCGAAATTTCCCTGCGAAAGAATAATGGCAGCAGTTAACCAGAGGGAAAGAAAAAAAGAGGTGACCTAAACAGCTCCTTAAGTTTATCCCAGCCTGGACTCCCTCAGCTGTCACCTTTGACCCTGTGTGGTTTGCCTTTCTCTCAGCAGAGCCTGATATTAAATGTCTATTCCAGCGACACTGAGAGTCGATATGATGGAGCATATCATATAATGATGAGGTGGCGATGTCCCGGGTCTTAGTGGCGACAAAGCCGGCGGGGAGACGACCTCGTATGAAGAGATCTTCCTCCGAAGGTCAGACTCACTTCTATACTTCCTCATAATTCCTCGGATATCACATCAAAAATGAAAAGAGAAGCCGGATGTTCCCGGGAAAAGAAGGCATCCATCGCATCAGCTTCAGAGCACGCTGAAAAATAAGTCTCCGAGTGGAACTGGAATATATTACAGGTTATGAGAATCTAAGTTATATATGTGAACACGAGGCATGTGGTAAACTAGGGAATTTAAGGAAAGGGTGATTATATATCCTGAAGAGGTATATCTTAATAAAAGCTACATATTGAAGCTTTGAATCTACATTTTAAAGATACATTAAAACCAAAATAAACAAACCAATGCTGTTAATTAGGGTTAAAGGCGGCGTGTCTTTTTTCAGTGCAGTGACATTGCCTCCAAAAATGAGTTCCAACAGATGAATAAATGAATATTTGCCACTAGCACAGTTTGCAGCTATCGACTGAAACACGCTCCCTGAAACTACAGAGACGAAGCCCGGAGATCAAATTGGACTTGGTCATCATCTGAGTGACATGAAACACTGTGCTGCTTCTGCAAGCCCCGTGCCCTCTTGACATTCCAAATAATGGCCCAAGCAAGCCAATCTGGCCCCCACTGTGATGGCCAAGGACTAGCGATGAACTAGAGAGGCCTAATAAGGAATAACCAGGACTAGAGGGGACTAGCCATAGCTAGCAATTGGCACGGGGAACGGTTTACTGAGGAATCATCTTCACGTTCACACGTTCGAAACCCCTGAGACACGATGGGATGCTGCTAGTGTGGGGTTTTAAAATCCTATTCATCCAACTAATCTTATGCATTCGCGTTTCACTTGATTCACTCTGCATGCTCATCGCGTCTGGTTTCGATCAGCATGCTGGAATCGGCTTCCGACATTTCTTCTCATTTCCCACGGAACATTTCTGGGTGGGACAGTCGGGATGGCCGACTTGCCAGCACTTGACACATGGACACATCAATACGGACTCCAGTGAATGGAGTCAATGGCATCCGTGACCTTCGGGCAAAATCATTACCCCCCCGCCCCCACCACCCTGCCCCCAACCAGAGTCA
>OMLC01054462.1:0-20295 GCA_900302585.1 Regalecus glesne
TGTATGTGTATTAGGTGTGTGTGTGTGTGTGTGTGTGTGTGTGTGTGTGTGTGTGTGCATCTCTTTGCATGCTTTGATTGTGTACTGTGGGTGTCTGTGTGAGTTAATCTGTATGTGTATGCACGTTTTATTGTATAAATGTATGTTTGTGCTTGCTTTTGAGTAGCCTCATGTTTACGTCTATTTGTGCATGTGTGTGTTTGAGTGGAGTGTGTCTGTTTATTAGTTGACATAGCTCAGGAGGCAGGGCAGTCATCTAGCAATCACAAGATTGGTGGTTCGATCCCCGGTTCATTCAGGAAGCGTATCAAAGTGTCCTTGAGCAAGATTCTGAACCCCTGACTGCTTGGGACACCGGATGAAAAATAGCCTGCTGGCTAAATCTGGTGTATTCGAGTTCTAAATGTTCATTAATGTGTACTGCCGCTATAAAGGAGATGATGATGATGAGGATCATTATTATTGCAATTATTACTGCTATTATTATCATCATCATCATCATCATTATTATTATTATTATTATGCGTACATGTGTCTCCAAGCATCTTGCATGTCTGCACAGATCTGCTTGCTTGTGGTTGCAGGAGGGCCTGTTGTCCTGCAGCAAATGAACAGGAGCTACCATCTCTGTTTTATCTGTCATGAGTGACAAAGTGATTGGAATTTAAAGTCACAGGGAATGTGGCTGTGAAAAGGGCACGGGTCCCCCTCAACACAGGCTGGTGGCCACCAGCCAGCCATCCTGTAGGTGATCAGGATGCTCCCCTGCAGCGAGCATCAAATGCTCTTCGTGCTAGAGAATCTAATCCTTAGTTGATGGTAAGAACAGCTTGTAGACAGAAAATTCAAAGCCATTGCCAACACTCTGGAGTCATATATGTCTGAAACTGTCGGCCATATTCTACAGAGAACTCATTATGCAAAAAACAGCTTGATTAATTTTTTTCCAGACATGCAGATACCCTTTACTTATTTGTTATATAGGGACAGTGAAGATTAATGAGCTTTTAGAGTTTGAATTTGACAGATTTTGCCACCAGGCAGATTTTCTTCTCTTGTACCAAGTAGTTAGCTGTTCAGTGTCTTGCTCAAGTATGATTTTACACCCTTTATGAAGGAACAAGGGATCATACCACCAATCTTCCAATTACCAGACGACTGCCCTACCTCCTGAGCTATGACATCCTTCACCGATAGTTATCCCCAAAATATAATTGCCATACTAACACATACGATGTGATAGTGCACATGAGCAGTGTCGAGGCAGTCGATGAAAAATTGTGATATTAGATATTTATCAATACAACCTAGCCATAAGAATATTGTCAAGTCAAGTTCCTTGCAGGTGCCAATTTACTGTGCAAACACTAACGTGAACTTCAGGATGAGAGAGCTCCGTTTTATGAGTCACGATTGGTCCCCACGTTGTGGGGGTGGACACGGACTTAGATTGAGGCTGGAGGATTAAGGCTAAATGCCCTTCCTGATGTTCCATGATGGATTCAAACTCACAACATCTGACTCATCAGTTCCCTAAACACACAGTTTACCAAAGAGCTCCCACAACTCCCAATAACGTGAACTTGAGAATAAAATCAGTTGTTATACTGAATTTTGTTGTTGTTGGCTTTTTCACACACACACACACACACACGCACGCACGCATGCATGCACGCTAGCTTGTCAGGCTGGAAATGTAGCTCTTGTTCTACTCCTGGATTCACTGGTTCAACCCCTGAGTGTCAACTGAACACTTCGAACGTACATAGATTATGTTCGTGCCAGCTCTTATGCTCATCCGCATCCAGAGATGAAAGCTTGTGTAGCCTTACCAGAGCCCGGTCAGAGAGGGAATCCCCTTTAGTATGACTGATAGAGCGAGCCACTCGGTCCTTCTATTGAGCAAAACCCAATGTGCTTTGAGTCAAATTATTGATTTTCTCTACATATACTCATCAGTTCTGCTCAACAGAGAGCAGACGCCATGACGAGGCTCCATCTTATCATTCCCATGCAATGCACCACCTCAAGATGATGTCGCAATGGGCATCTCAAGGAATATATTCAAGGCAAGAGTGGCAAGTGGACAGTTTCCTAAGTGTGCTTCAATCAGTTTTCTATCCGTCTGAATTATGACCGTATCTGCCGAGAGGCATGTCAATTTGCACTTTGCAATGATTTTAGCACAGTTTGTGATGAAAGGAAGTACGTCTCTGACAAGAATCACAGTGGAGTTGTTTCTTTTGTCATTTATCAGATTCCCTGTCAGAAACAAAATACATGAGAAAGGTGGAGGTGATGCAGTTTAGATCAGATAAAGTGTGTACTTCACAGATTAGCAAATGTTTTTTAAGTTCTTTTTCAGTGGGAGAACAAAGTGGACAGCATGACAAATGAGACTATGAGGAGCTCTTATTCATGGGATGCTTCTGGTCACAAACACAATGCGATATATCACAATAGCAGGGCCACATCCACAGTCATGGAGCCCGAGGTCTTCGCTTTTCCTCTGGGCCAAATATGAAGAAACTTGAAATTGCTTCGACAAGAAATACAACAATGATTATTCCTTTCAATTGGTGGAAGCTGAAGAGGGAATAGAGTGGGCTGCAGACAACTGCAGTCCCATCCACAGTTCAAGTTGAACTTTCTTCTCTTATGTATTTAGAATGCAATGAAATTATTGTGCTCTGCCTCAATACAAGGACAAAGGAGACAGCATCCAATGAAAAACCAAAACCACAACACTGCAGACCTACACAGACAATGTACACAGTGAATTAATACATTATACAGAATATGGGGGCGGCACAGCTCAGTGGGTAGAGCGGTCGACTGACAATCAGAAGGTTACAGGTTCGATCCCCGGTCCTGCATACAGCATGTCGAGGTGTCCTTGAGCAAGACACTTAACCCCTAACTGCTCCCTGACCACCATATGCCGGCAGCTCACTGCTTCTTTACAATTGGTTGGGTTAAAAATGCAGAGAAATCCAAATGTCCCCTTTCGGGACTGATAAGGGAATCTTTAAAAAAATACATATTATACTGAATAACCATGTTTTATGCATGGAGGGTATAGGACCTGTCTGTCATGTTCAGTTGCCTATGGTAGTGGCTTAGGGAAGATGGCATCCCTGTGATTGACCGAAAGATAGGTAGGATGTCAGTGTTTTTGTTCCTGTTAGTTCTGGGGAGCCGAGTTGGATAATAAGCTGGGGCTGAGAATTGGGAGTGCAGAAATCTCAGGGTGATATGGGAAGGTATTAGTTGTTTTGGTATTGGCTACAGCCCACAGTAGAATTGTGCATCATCAAATAAAGTGCTAGTGAAATCATCTGATGTCTCATGGCCTCCTTATTGAAGGATGCTGCAGCTCAACAACACAAATATCCTCCTTATCTCTCTGTCAATCACAGGTATGTCATTACCACCACCATAGGCAACTCAACATGACTGACAGACCCCACAGCCTCCAAAGGTACAATTGGATGGAATTTGACTCCATTTTCATGGCTTTCACGGGTTGTGCACATATAATTACAACACCAAAACATAACCGTCTTCGTATAAATGCACAAATATTGACAACAAACTATGAGATGTGGCACCAGCTAAAATTTCATCACTCTGCAAATATGTCATCAGTTCACATATGTCCCCACAAATGTACCAAAAAAGAATACACACAAAGACAAATGCAATATGTGTGCATGCATATGCAAATATGGATGCAAACACTAAATATCACTAAGATGCAATGAGCTATCTCAAACCATCCGCCTCAGTTCATGTATAGAAAATTATTTGAGTGTCAACACAAACGCCCGAACTCCCAGTTCCACATCTGACATCTCACAGCACCATAACAGCATCCTCTCTGTGCATGCATTTCCTTTGGGTACTTGTCCAATGGGATGGTATTCTCCCAGCCCCGCCCCCTCTAAGAGTCCCCTCGGCTGCTGTGTAAAGCCACATCTCTACTCCCTAATAAGAAAACTAGGGCAGAAACCAGCAGTACTCCTACCAGGAGACTTTATGCCTGTGTGAGAGAGAGAGAGAGAGAGAGAGACAGACAGACAGAGAGAGAGAGAGAGAGAGAGAGAGAGAGAGAGAGAGAGAGAGAGAGAGAGAGAGAGAGAGAGCGAGAGCGAGAGCGAGAGAGATTAAGACTGACAAAGTTCCATTACTCTGTCCACTGTGTGTGGGCATGGGGAGAATTGGTAGAGCAAAAGAGGAGAGAGGTAGCCCATCCTTCTGTTCGGCCCAACCTATTCGTAAAAGTCATCCTCCTACCGGGAGTTAATTTTCTGCTGAAGCTGGGCCGCTGAGAGAACCAGAGTGAGGAGAACATGAATCTTGTCATCCACAGAGATGGTCCATTTCTCACAAAACATACAATGATGTAGAGAAGGGAATACACTAGAGATGTGCTGCTATTATTATCATGATTAATAGATATGCAAGACCGTATTACCCTATACAGTAAACAGGAAAATTTTCCTGCCATTTGACAAATTCATAATGACTATATGCCGAGGAAACACAATTTTTAACCTTTTTTTTTCCCCCAAAAGTGTTTTGTTTCCACAGCTACATCTAATGAAACAGACTGGCTGGGGGATGGTGGGGTCATTAACACGATGATATCATTATTCTCGGGCTGCTACTCTGATTGGCTAGCAGTATTGCCTTATGCATTTTGTCTTTTCTGTATTGACGTGCTGTATTGTGCTATTCTGTATTGCATAGACTGAGGATCACAGTAGCTCAGCAGTAGAGTGTGGAAGTCAGGAACTGAGAAGCCAAATGTTGCAGGTTTGAATGTGGAGCAGGGTGCCTGGAAGGGCATCCGGCCTTAATACCCCCAAGCACCATCTAAGTCCACATACACCCCTACAACATGAGGACTCTCAACAACAATAGACCTCTATCTCTTCTGTATTGAAGAGACACACCGGTAGTTTCTCAGCATTCAGTCCATGTGGAGTCACATATTGCTGCTCCAGTAGACTTCATGACCTACAGAAATAGTCACTCCTGTTTCACTAATGGACCAAGACGGAGGAAATGTTTCTCATGAACAGTGTCAGGCATATCTGGCATCATCTGAGATCACCTGGGATTTTGGTTATAATGAGATAAAGGTCCCTTTTTAGGTGTCACAAATGGCCCCCGTAGTGGGGCAGTATAGTTCAGGAGGTAAGGCAGCTCTCTGGTTATTGAAAGATTGCATGTTGCATGAGAACAGATTTTTTTTGTTGTTGAGAAAATCCATTTCGGCCTCACTCGTCTTCATCATGGCTCCATCTCACACCCAGTGTGCCGAGAAAATCCCCTCGCATGTCTCAAGCAAGAGATCATCTTTTTTTTTTGCTGAACGCCGACTTCCTACCTCTTAGTTCGTGTTTAACGACCCGCTATGTTTGACCTCGTACCAACACAAATGCCACCACTCCAAGAGCTAGCCGTCTCTTCATATAACTACAGATGAATGCTTGTCACAAACCAAGGCAATAGCTCCCGGTATCATCTGTGTCATTAACACGTCATCGTGCACCATCAGATCACTCTCCGATCGATTGTAAGGAAAAGGCCACAGACTCTCCAGCAGCCCCTTTTCTAGCAGCTTGTTTCTTGTGCAAGATTTTAAAAAATCTTAAAACTGTCTCCAAAGAAGTCAAATGTGCAGTGTGCAAACAGAAGCTGGTCTAATTTGCCTCCAGTTAATTTCAAGGTTTCTTCACCACACAAACCAATAATTTGTCTCTCTAATGTCCTCTTAAGTAAGGCGGGGGAAGGAACAGATATATTGGATGTTAAATGCTGAAAGCAGGCTGAGCTGCAGAGCTCAAAGCAATGACAATGGAGCAGATTTCAGAAACGACTCAATAAACAGTTTAATCACCTTTCTATTATATCATATCAGGAGTGTCATTCTTATCAACACTTGTACTGTCAAGAGGTAACACATCTAGAAGACAACTGAGTCTCGGAGAGTCAGCCCACAAATTTTGTTTCACTCTGTGGCCTTAAAAAAACATTTTTATCCCCGTTTTTCCCCCACCTGGTCTCCCTGAATGCCCTACTGCTGGGTCAGTCTATTTGATACCCTCTAAAAAATAAAATAAACTAAATGAATGATTCCCTTATCAGTCACGCAAGGGGAAATTTGGATTTCTCTGCATTTTTGACCCAACCTATTGTATAGGAGCAGTGAGCTGCCAACATATGGTGTTCGGGGAGCAGTTAGGGGTTCAGTGTCTTGCTCAAGGACACCTTGACATGCTGTATGCAGGACCGGGGATCGAACCTGCGACCTTCCGATTGCCAGACGACCGCTCTACCCACTGAGCTATGCCGCCCCCAATAATAATCATCACTCCCAATGTAAATCTCTGCATCTTCAACACTGCCACCTCCAGTTCCACCTCCTGACTTTTTGTCAGTGCTACTGTCTCTACACCAGACAACATAGTTGGTCTTGTAAACCTTCCCTTTCACTCTTTCAGGTACATTTCTGCCATAAATCCACCCTGATACCCTTCTCCACCCATTCTATCCTGCCTGTTTTCTCTTCTTCACCTCTCATCCACACTCCCTGTTACTTTGAACAGTTAACCCTAAGAACTTAAATTCATCCACCTTCCTCCCCTCTAGTCCTTGCATCCTTACCATCCTCACCATTCACACATATGTATTCTGTCTTGCTCCTGCTGACTTTCATTCCTCTTGTCTCCAGTGCAGACCTCCCCCTCTCCAGACTCAACTTCATCTGCTCCCTACTCTCACTACAGACCACAGTGTCCTCCACCAACATCATAGTCCACAGAGACTCCTACCTGATCTCCTCCATCAGCCTGTCATCATCACTGAGAACAATAAAGGGCTCAGAGCTGACCCTTGATGTGACCCCACCTCCATTTTGAACCCTCCATCACTCCTACCACACACTTCACCACTGTCACACTGCCCTCATACATATCCTGCAGCACCCTGACACATTTCTCTGCCCCTCCTGACCTCCTCATACAGCACCACACCTCACATCTCAGCACCTGTCATGTGCTGTCTCTACATCCACAAAGGCACCGTGTGACTCCTTCTGACCTCCTCCATGTTTCTCCATCAACATCATCACAGCAGACATCACATGTGTGGAGCTCTGTGGTGTCATGAAGCCATACTGCTGCTCACTAATCCTCACCTCTCCTCTTAGCCTAGCTTCCACTACTCTCTCCCATGTCTTCCGACTATGGCTGTGGGGTTTGTCACAGCTCCTTAAATAAGTTGTTTTTAAGTCAAAGAAAAACGTTAAATCATTCGGATCCTTTTGTTTTCAGCTATCTTTTTATAGCTGGAGGGGTCCGGTACCATGCGTCCTCCTGTCATAATACTCTTCATAAAAACATACATACTACACCTTTACAGGGATGAAACTGCTCACAGTAATTAATAAACTGGCTACACAGGTTACTGGAAGACCATATTCAACAAAATGCGGACGTATTTCCTCAAGATTTCCCTTCTTAAACCTGATGGTCCCTGAGAGAGGGGGCATCTTAAAAAACAGTGATAGAGGTTTTATCTTCTAGCTGTTTTGTTTTGCCAAGGCTTTTAAATGATAGCAACTAGAAATAAAATGGTGATCCAAGAACATAAAACTGAGCAACTTTAAAAAGTTCCTTTCCCCCCACTAACAAGGGTCTCCACATGAATTAATCAAGCTGTCATGCTGCACTTTCTCTCTACTCACAATGCAAGTTATTATTACTCCTGCAGCTCTTTCCCTCCGATTTTTCTGCTGAAAGCAGGTGAGGGGGAGCTGCTTTTGGACACTTCTATAAATACCTGGGAGACATGCAATTAACGATTGGCTTGGCAGCAGAGGAAGGTTTGATGGAGAGTGGAGCACAGAGACAATCCAGTCATACAGATGGGACATATGCAGAGTTCAAGGGTATATGGGGCAGCATAGCTCAGGAGGTAAGGCAGTCGAGCAGAGGATTGGTGGTTCAATCTCCAGATCCTTCAGAAAGATTGTTATTATTATATTAGCTGAGGGGGTACAAAGGCAGGAAACTTCTGGTTTAGGAAACCTGTGCTGACCCCTGACCTGCTGTACCCCTAAAGAATGGACTATAATTTGCTGTGTGCACACATGTGCATATTCATATTTAATCATGCTTGCATTTGTAATTTCAGGTGTGCATTTATGGATGCCTACATGTGGAAATCTGTTGGTTGATGTATTTGTGTGTGCTTGTTTGAGATGTACATTTAATCCTAAATGCAGTGCCTGTGTGTGTGTGTGTTAGAACATCTGTGCGTATACAGCTGTTACTGTAGATGTACTGTGCGTGATTCTCACTGGAATACTATGTTCTAGCTGTATTTGTTGGCGTACCTCAGCATTTGACAACAGAGGATGCTGCAATTAAAGCAGGGGATCGGATGTTTTGGTTGGCAATCCGATACATGACAGGGAACTGCATATTGATGGTACTGGAGGAGAGATCAATGGTCAAGGGTCTCCTGGCTCAAACTTCTGCTTGTGGCTCATGAAAGATACTGGCCTGGATGGGATAACTACAAGTTCTTGTGGAGAAGAGGAGAGAAGAGATAGACCAAAAAGAGACTATGGTGACGGGTGTTTCAGTTCAGAGTTAGAGCAGAGCAGGTGGCACGGGAGGTGATGGTAGTGGCGGTAGGAGCAGCAGTTAAACCAGCAGGAAAAGGGGCATCAATGAATAGCGCTACCTCTTTAGCGGTGGGGGTGAGAGGTGAAGTACGTTTGGTGTAGTACAGTCAATAACTGGCTGAGGTCAACCATGTCAGCCGTCTATGAGGGTTTCCTAACTGGGACTCATTTCAGTCACAACTGGGGCTGAGGTTAAATCCGGCATCCTCTTTATATGACAGTAGCAGTTTTAACCTACATGCCCGTTTTACTTATTCACCTGAACCTTTAGGTTGACCTTGCTGTGTATGTTCTGTCAGAGTCTGTCAGAGTGGTGCATCGTCCTCAGGACGCATAAGCTGTATCAGTAGGAGAATGGTAAACGGACTCCAGCAGATGTTAAGGTACCAGAGTGCTCAATTCAATTTTTTATGTGGCCAGTAATGTATGTGTGCAATACACATGCCTGCCTCAACATCCACTTTAACAACTGCCTCCAGTCAGTTCTTAATAACGCTATGCACGCATCCACACATCCACACACGCAAATGGCATGGCGGCACAGCAGTTAGCAACTTGCCTAAGCATTGGCCTCCTGTTTGGTTTTCTTCTTTTGTTGCCTTTACTGCTAAGCTCAGTATCCAAAGTATTCATTACAACTTGAGCATCAGGATGAACTCCTTTCTAATCTATATGAACTGAATTATTTTGCCTTGTCATTGTGGAAAAACCAGGCTGTTGTGCTTTTAGAGAAGGCAGTGAGTGTCATCGGGGTCTAATCCTTTTCAGCTTCTCTTCTGGGACGTTTGGGGAATCACAGGCTTAGGTGGGAAATTGATTGCCGTGCATCATTATGCTTTAGAAAAGCTCCCACCTGCCGAGGAGGGCTTGGTGATGACCGAGCAGAAACGGGGCTGCATTCTAGGAGCCTGGATGCAAAATGAGCTGTTTACAATTGGGGGGGGGGTTTAGTGGCTTACGCCTACTCAAGCAAAATCTAGCACAGATTGTGAACAAGCCATGGGACGCTCTGTTCTGAAATGTGCATAGCAACACACTTTAGTGCTTGGTTTTCAAAAGTGAAAAATTGACATATTTACAGACTTCTGAATTCTTGATTTCTGGTGTAGGTGGTGAAAGTGCTGTCATGGGACTTCTGTCTTTTGAACACTACTGCATAACTCAACAGAGTAATCCAAGTTTGGAATCCTAAAAACCACAAGTCTGTTAGCATCTGTAATAGACCCTTCCAGACATGTGCTACACAGTGCAGTGACGCAGTGGTTAGCATGGTTGCCTCACAGCAAGAATGTCCTGGGTTCAAATCCCGTACAAAGTCATGTGTGAAGTTTGCAGGTTCTTCCCATGTCTGCATGAGTTTTGTCTGGGTTTTCCCGTTTCCTCCAGTTAATGCCCCCGCCTGTGCCTCTGAGCAAGGCAATATGAAAAATCACTGGAGTTGGTCCCCAGGTGGTGCAGCTGCTCATTGCTCCTATACAATAGGATGGGTAGATACAGAGAACGTATTGCATTTTTACGTATCACGATTAGTCCCCACACTGTGGGGGTGGATTCAGAGATAGATGGATCATGGAGGATTAGGGCCAAATGTCCTCCCTGATACCCCATAGTGGAATCAAACCCACAACACATGATTTGGATGGGTGAGCTACCACAGCCCCATGTTGATGGCCAACAAAGTTTGGCTTGGAACTGGCTCATTGGCTGTTGTCTAGAATTCAACCCCACTGGGATGTCCGAGCAAGACAACCCACATTGTGGGGGGGGGTCTCCTGCTCTCAATGGCTTCCTATGCTGCTGCTCTGTTAGCCCTTGGAGCGATTGACAGTGGCTGCCCTTAGTGTCACCACTAGAGCAAGATTTGCCATGCAAACTAAGTCAGGATCAAAGTCCAGACCAGAAAAGATTTTTTTCTGCACAACTTGGTGAATTTGGGGTGAAACATTATGGACCTCAGGCCACCGTCAATGCTTCATATGGCTGAACTTTGACACATTAGCTAAATACATAGTTTACTGTTTTACTATTACCAGACAACTAGAAGCAGCTAGCAAAAAGCGATTATTTTGAGAAAGTTTCTAATTTTAATGACTCTCAGGATATTTTGTCCATCAATTGGCGGAATTGGGCTTCCATATGAAATGAACCAATAGTTGTTTTCTGAGGACTGGTGCACCCCCTTGTTTCCCAGTCAGCTAAAAAAAACACCACATGACTCAAATGGAAAGGGAAGAACAAAAAAAAGGGATTCAGGACACAATTGGGTGCAGTGAGGCATTAAAACAAAGCTGTACTCTAGAAATTCAAAATGTCTTCTCTAAATTGATTAATTTCATCTTTCAGTAGTCCTCTTAAGCTCCTGGTTTCAATTGAGGAGAGTCCCCCCCCATTCACACAGAACTTTAATGGAGGTTTGATTTGAGGCGTCAGGTTGGAGATTGTTCCAATAGGATGCTGCTCCCTTTCGATAGTCCCCTCTCCCTAAAAAAGCTCTCTATAGCATTATGTATTATTACATTATCTTAATCAAGGAATGTTGATGTGTAAAAAGTTATCAATATCTGAATTCTCTTCATAGAGACTTGCACAGCGCTATCCTCATCCTTGGCTACGGGGGGACTGCTTCCTTTCATCATATCTTGCAAGAGTGAGGAGATATCTTGTTGTGGTAGCTAATTATTCCTTCATTGTCATGTTGTTGATTCTAATCACAGTTTTAGGAGTGTTGTTTTCTCATTCCTCTCTTTATATAAAGCTAAGTCACTCCCAATTGACATGCAGCATGTGTTTTTGGCTTGAAGTTCATGAAGCGTTTGGTAGCCTATGTAATACACTTAATATTCTGTGGATTTTTAGCAAATTAAAATTGTAATAAAATTAATTCTTAATACAGCCAATTATTCATTTTGTGTGTCACCATTAGTCTCCATGTTCTGGGGGTGGACATGGATTTAGATGGAGCTTGGAGGATTAAGGTCAGATGGCCTTCCTGATGCCCTGCAGAGAGTTCATACCTGCAACATCAGTAGAGTAGAAAAACAGCTCTGCAGAGCTATCACTATCACAGAGCTATCAGAAACTGATGAGCTAGATGTTGCGGGTTTATTCCCACCAGGGTGCGTTAGTGTAAAGTCCACTGATGAAAAGGTAATGGGCTATACAAACATAAAATTGACTTTACCTTCTTGTTGTCAGGCAACAGTCTTAACCACTGGGCCCATACCGATCTACTATGTACATCTGGCCTCAGCTAGCCCCAGCAGCATCCAACTTTATAGTCATACAGCTCCTTCTATAGACTCTGGCATTTACCATGGCAGGAGATGGCTTGTTGAAGGGCACTTTATATGAACATTATATGAACTGAATAAGGAGGCCATTGGTTTCCTATAGCCATATTGTCCATCATCTTTATTCCTTGACATAAGCTGGTGATGGCCTTACACCTCCACCGCTGAGCAGGATCTCTTTACAGCTCAACCTTTTCTTCTCTCGACATCTCAGTACTGCTTGCCTCCCTTGCCCGGCTTCACCTCCACAACAGCATTGAGTCAATTATAACTCATCTCCCTGCTATCGCACACCACAGGGTGGTTAAACAGACAGCCAATGAAAAGGTCATGCACAGCCTTCGACCTGGTCGAGGGAGAGAGAGAGAGAGCGATAACTAAACCCTAAGGGACACCACGAACAGGATTGATTGAAAAAAACTACAGCGAGCCAAACTATTACTTATTAATCTCTCAACATCTCCTTCTAAGAAAAATATCTTTTAGAGATACCGCACTTATGGGATTGTATTGAAACACAAAGGCTATGGTGCTGCCCTGTCTGGAGAAGCCCTATTACAAAACAAATCAAACATGTCTCATGTCTTTAACTTTTCCCTGTGTTTTCTAGTTTAGGGACGTCTTTTTTGGGGGGCAATTAAATCTCTTCCTTTTTGCCCACTACCGATCCACCAGATCTGTAATGTTTGGAGAGGAGAGAGAGAGAGAGGTAAAGAGAGGGTTTTTTATGTTTTGTGGTCATTTTACTGATCTTTTGGCAATGCTTTAAGTTGTAAATGGCTCAAATCTCAATAACTGTGACTAAGCGTTTAAAAAAAAATCCATATATTAGGAAGCCCTCGGGGATGAGATGGCAGCTTCATCAGAGGATGTCCACAGTCACAGTTTTATACTCGCCCATCACCAATATCTTAGCAAGCAAAATACCTAAGGTCCAGACAGACAGACGGAAATGGAAAGTGGAAAACTCTCCCATCTGGCTGAGAGTACATGTGGAGGTTGAACAAAGCGTTTAGGCATGATTAGATGAAACTTGCCATCCCTTGTGTAATCAGCCCCGTCACCTCCATCTAATCCAGTTTGAAGAACCCTATTTAACCACCACCCAGTTAAGAAGCTGCCCTTTTCATGATGAACTCTTAGCATGACCTGGGTGATGATTTGTAATGGCAGCCTGACATTTAGATGAGAAAGGGATGGGACGATGGCGGTAACTTCATCCTTCATCGCAAAAGAACTGCTTGACTGGCCCTAAAATAACTACAGTGAAAATGATTAATTTTATCTCTGACTCAGTGACGACAAAAAAAGACATCCTCAGACTGATTGGAAGATCAAGGATCTTGTCCATCCAGTCAATGTGAAAGGAGCTTTTGTTGATGCATCAGTGATCCTGGTGATCGTGCTTTAGCGGTGCAGCCATGCTACACATAACTACAACAGAGGGAAAGAGATAACAATAAAGGAGGAGAGGAGCTTCATTCAGCAGTTTTAAAAATAGGATCTTGAATTGGCTGTACACCTGAACTCTATTGTGAAACGGGAGACGTGTGTATCGATAGCTGGAGTCCAGCCTCCATTGCAAAGCCATTGTTGTCAAGTGGGAGGAAAGGTCTAATTCTTTCTCGGTCAATGTTTGGCCTTTCACTGCAAAATGGTCGCCTGATGTCTCTACCGTGATACGTTGCTTTGAGGATGTGCGTATAAGGCACCACTTCCTAAACTGTTCTCATTCTGTTTGACTTGCTGATATGTGGCTGTGGTAAAGCTGCAGCTAAGTCAAGTCAGTTTTATTTGCATAGTCCACCAACACAAATTAAAACATTTCCCTCAGTGGACTTTACATGAACACAACATCCTGTCCTTAGACCCTTGCATTGGATAAGGAACAAATCCCTTTAAAAAAAATAATTTTGACAGAGAGAAAAATAGGAAGAAACCTCAGAGAGCAAAAGGAGGGATCTCTCTGCTAAGATGGACACCCATGTAATAGACGCTGTGTATACAGAATAAAACACAATGTATTCTGTACAGACAACTGTTACATAGCAAGTCAATTCAAGTGCAAAACTATGGAACACCACCTTC
Source organism: Regalecus glesne (assembly GCA_900302585.1). NCBI lineage: Eukaryota > Metazoa > Chordata > Actinopteri > Lampriformes > Regalecidae > Regalecus > Regalecus glesne. The sequence goes on from OMLC01054462.1 coordinate 14,080, forward strand.
ACCTCCTTCATGTTTATACTTGTTTGACTTCGATAATTCATGATGGCTGTTGCAGAGTATGTTGCTGGTTCATGTGTGGATGACGAGAAGATGCAGATTCCCTGTTAAATATGCCTTTATGAGACTGTGTGCTACATGTGCATTCAACATTATGTCTGCTGCAATTAAATGTCCGACTTTGTTGTGCATTTGTTGGTTAGGTTGCCAGCTGTCCAGCAGGGCAGTCAGATAACAAGCACTTCGTTGCATTGGAAGAGGCACTGTTGTAGTTTTTAATGTACGAGAGCTCTGTTTTACATGTCACAATTAGTCCTCGTGTTGTGGAGTGGACATGATTTGGATGGAGCTTGGGGGACTAAGGCCAGATGCCCTTCTTGACACCCCGTGGTGGTTTTGAACTTACTGCCTCTAGCACGTCAGTTCCCGGAGCACGCACTCTACCACTGAGCTACCACGGCCCGCGTAGTTTTTAATGCACATGACAATAAAAAGAACTGAACTGAGTACCAATGCCTACAGATCAGAGTCAGTAAGTAAAACCAAGTGTTAGCTTAAAATGACAAAACGGCTGTTTATTTTCCAACTTGATTCATTGGTGACAGGCATGGGTACAAGTCTATGAGTACTGGGATGGCCTCCAGAGCTTCACCTCTAGTCTCATCCGCAGGTTTAGTGGTGATGTCAGGAAGGGCACTTGATGTAACTCATCATGCGGACTAACAAGACCATACCTCAAGCATATCAGTCGATGCTCTATATGGGATCAGTTGAAGCCCAGGTTAACAATGACCACCATTAGTGCTGTACCTCACAACTGTAAAACCACTGTGGTGACCCCTGAGAAACATGGAACAAGCTGAAAGAGGGAGATTTTTCAACTGAATTCACAATCCCTTCTCCACCATATGTTTTCCCTGTTCCAAGACAAGGAGGGTTGGTTAAGACAAACCGATACTTGTAATTCAGTACACAGAGGCACTGAAAGGTTATGTGATATAGCCTGGTAGTATAATACTCAATCCCTAATTTCATTGTACAGCCAAGCTTTAGCTAAGCAGGCTTGGAGCAGTGGCCATGGAAGAAGGACTGAATGTGTGTTTTTCCTGAGGGACAGATTTTAATAGATTAGCCTAATTACATGTGATAATAATGCCATTCCTAAGCACCTAATTCAATGTCTGACCATGAATAAAACAAGGACTACGCTACCTCACTTGGTGCAACTGGTGGGCATTTATTCTAACATGGTGTAAGCGTCTTAAGATAAAACATCAGTCCATCTCACCTGGCAGAGCTGCTCTGCACAAATGGCCCTGGTCGCCCGTAATCAGTTTTGGAGATTGTGAAGAAGGCTTAGCACAGGCACAATATCAGGACATCGGTCTTGGATAAAAATCATCTCAGAAATATCCAGCCCATAGTCTGACTTCTGAGAGGTTGCTTACACCAGCCAGCGTCGCTTAATGATGCCAGCACTCCTGGCAGAGGATGGTTATGCCCTGCCAACGCTCTCCAAGAATGGTATGTAATGTCACAAATGTCAAAATAGATTACTATGGCTGAACTCGGGCCGACACACTGGTGACATTAATCCTGAGAAGTGGAACAATCAAAATCAGCTCCCTCCTGATCATGTCTTTTCTACATTCATTGGCACGACAACTTTTTGAAACATGTGGAGTCACAGTTCCGAGCTCAAGTTGAGAGCCGTATGAACGGAATTAGTTTTTACATATAAGGGGTGTCTCGGTGGGATGCTGAACTATTAACCATAATAAGGGGGTGGCAAAGGTCAGTGGGTAAAGCGGTCGTCTGGTGCTTGGAAGGTTGCAGGTCCACTCCTCAATCCAGCAGAAAGCATGTTTAGGTGTCCTTGAGCAAGACACTGAAGCCCTAATGCCTCTCCGGGCACCACACGGTGGCTGCTCACTGCTTAGGACGGGTCAAATGCTGATCATTGCAAATTTGTCCGCGTGGGACTGATAAGGGAACGTTTTTTTGTAATCATTCCACAGCATCAACAATAGAGTATCCTATCCTATCAATCCATCCATTCAGTTATCTGTCATCCACTTCATATCAGAACTCAGGTTGCAGAGTCATGCTGGAGCCTATTCCAGTGCTCATTGGGTGAAAAGCAGGGAAACGCCCTGTACAGATCACCATTCCATCTCAGGGCTTCAGTAGTTAGGGGTTTCATGTTTTTCTCAAGGACATTTCCACATAATTTCTGAACGAACCAGAGATCACACCACCAATCTTCTGATTGCTAGACAACTGTCCTACCTCCTGACCTATACCTCCCCGGCAGAGTGTCCATCTTAAAATACTGAAATATCCAAATACCAAAGTTGGCAGGTATATAAAGAATCAGGGGAGTCTTGATTGTCTTTCTCTATTGTCTAAAGAGGTAAAAGCTGTACTGTCAGGAAATCTGGATTATGAGTCTCTTTTCTCACTCTCATTGACAAATATGCATATGGATGCACACTGGGAACATCGGCTTTGGTGCATTTTAAACTTTCTATCCATTTTTACAATGGAAACGACATTTCAGCTTTGTCAATGTCAGCATGGAGAAGCCCTTATTTGTAGCCCGCAGCCCTCCACACTGTAGACACACACACCTGTTGAAAATGGGAGTGGTCGTCTGTGTTGGCTTGATCTTCAGCCCATTGTATTCAGAAATGCATCAGACAAGTAATGGTAATGTCTCTATGTGAGAAAACCTCTAAATGTTTCATTGTGTAAAAAGCTGCATGAAAACAGGGGAAGTGAGGTCAACCACAATATTTATTTGAGCAGGCATTGAATGGACTCACTGCACTTCCAAATGCTTTTAAAACATCAGCGAGCGTGACCGTGTCGCTGAACAGTGTGACAGTCTTTTAAACGGTCCCCGTGCAACTTCCCTTTCTTCACATACCGTGCACAGGTAAGACCTCTATTTCAAATATCAAGAGCTAACATGTGTCCAAAACCTCTTAGCATGCCTCTTATTTTCAGTATTAATATGACTTTACAACCAGACTTCAGATAAGTACTTGATGATGGATGGATGCATTGATTGGTGGAGGGTATATAGATGTCTGCTAGAAAATATTCACAGTCAGAAAAACATGAGGAACTTTGATCAGTCATTAAGCAGCATGACACTAAGTGAGAAAAACGATGCTCAGCTCAAATCGACCAGCATTCAGAATAAATTGTGCATAATGTCTTGACATGCAAAAGAAATGGCCTTGCCTCCATTTACCTCACAGCCGCTGCCGGTCCTAATCACTGCTTTTGTCATGAAGTTGTGCTAAAAACACCTCAGCTGACAGCAGCGTTTGAAAACCTTTAATATGCGAGTTCACTGAAGGAGAAAAGGGACGTTTTTAATGAACATTTGTTCCATCTATATTGAGATAGGGTGTATTTGAGCATAATGTGTGTGTGTGTGTGTGTGTATGTGTGTATACCCATATGTGTTTGTGTGTAGGTGTACGTACCTATTTGCATATTTGTCTATATGAGAGAAAAAGAAACTGTGAGAGGAAACGGTGCAAAAGGGTAGAAACACACCGAGCATGATGTGACCTCTTTTACATGTGTTGGGCTGCTTATTGCCTTCATTAAGTCACCACTATAGAAATCCAAGGATTTTGTCAGTCAGGGGGCCACAGTAACTCAGTGTAGAGTGTGCTTTGGGAACTGATGAACCAGAGGTAGCAGGTTCAAACCCACCATGGGTTATCAGGAAGGGCATCCAGCATTAATCCCCCAAGCTTCATATGATTCCATGTCAACCCCCACAACAGGGGGACTAATCGTGAGACATAAAACAGACCTCTTTATCAGTGCAGTCGACGAAAATCTCCCAGAATGATTCAAAACGGACTTAAATGGCTCGAAGAAAAATCCCCCACAGATGACCAGAGGAAAGACCACTTCGCAAGAATACCATACAGTACCTCATCTATGGGGGCAGAGAGCTCTTCCCTCGAAAACACTTATATCAGATGTGCATCTGTTTCCCCTCACAGCATGGGTCAAGTGACATGAGCTATAAATGGCCCACAAGATCTTGTTTACACAGCAAGATTTCTATTGGTTTGAGAAAGGGGCTTCAGGATGAGAGGCAGGTATATGTGGGGGCCCTCAAGAAAGCCACGGCAGGAACAGGGATCTTCAGAGAAGGGGTGGGACAATGCCATTACTGCATTCCATACTGTACTCTCTGTGGAAGATTATTGTTAACTTTTATATTTCACTTATACAACCCCAATGGGGAGGAGAAAATGGATGGTGACGATTCAAGAGCTTGCAAGTTGTTGATGTCAAACTGTAATGTAAAAGGGTCTACAGAGATGTTGGTTGTTCTGATGCCTCTTGTGTCAGCCAATGGATGAATGGATGTTGGATGTGAAAGCAATATGGATAGCATAGCTCACAAGGGAGGGTGGTCATCTAGTAATTGGAAGATTGGTGGTTCAATCTCCAAATCCTTCAGAAAGCATGTCAAGGTGTCCTTGAGTAAGATATTGAACCCCTAACTGCTCAAGCCCTGAGATGGAATGGCGACCTCTCCAGGGTCTTTCTCTACCTTTCACCCAATGAGGGCTGGGATTAGCTCCAGCATGACTCCGAGACCTGACTTCGGATAAGCAGCTGACGATGGATGGTTGGATGTTTCTCGCCCACGTTAGAGACACAGCTCGAGGTATAGGTTGTAATCAAAAGGAGATAGGACCGTTGTATATCTTTCCATCCATCCATCCATCCATCCATCCATCCATCCATCGTCAACCGTTTATCCGAAATCGGGTCGTGGGGGAACTGGAGCCTATCTCTGTTCTCATTGGGTGAAAGGCGGGGTACACCCTGTATAGGTCACCAGTCTATCACAGAGCAGAGCAGTTAGCGGAACAGTGTCTTGCTCAAGGACACCTCGACACGCTTCTCTGCAGGTATGGGGATCAAACCTGCAACCTTCTGATTGCCAGGCGACCACTCTACCCACTGAGCCATGCTGCCCCTATATCTTTCCAATGAACTAGAAATGCTTGTGTTATCCTGCCTGTGTTGTTTAAGCAGGCTGGGAGTTTGATGTGGTGCTGATGCAAGCACATAAAGCTGATGTCGTCTCAGTCTCTCTGCTCGCCTGCTGCTGTACCCGCTGCTCATGCCACCATTTTCATTGGGCTTAATTGGACAAAGTCAATGGAGGTACCCAGGGCATAGCAGGCCTTTGAACAGGTAACCTGATTATCTGTGCATTAGCTGTTATATTTGTGTGTCTGCACAGAGTGGCACAAAAATGAACGTGCATTAATCTCACTATTTTGTGCGTGCGTGCACAAATGAAATGTATCTGTCCTGGTATCAGTGTGTGTGCATCTGCTCTAAGCAGGAGCCTCAGCACATCCATGTGTGAGTGTGTGTGGAGGTGATCGGCTCGGTCACTGAAGCATTCATCTCAACAGTAATTGAGTGAGTCACAGGGAGGCTGTGTAATTGATTGCTGTCAGTACAAAACTGCTTGGCTGTGATTAAACTTCAATCTGACTGCTCAGTTTTCAGTGGTGATGTTTCATTCTCTTAAAACAAAAAGCAGGAAGGAAGTTGAAGAAAAAAACGGTAATTGAATCTAAAAATCACACAAACCAACCAGAAAACAATTTCGACTGAGTTGTCCATCAAGTTGAAGTCTGAGAGTGAAGGGAGCAATCCTCCGACAAGCGTCTCTCTGCTTGTCCATTTCAGTCTATGTATAGTTCTGCAATCTATTTCAGACACAAGCCACACTTAAGTTTGAAGTGATGGGCAAGTGGGCCTGGACAGAGTATCGGGTATCCAAATGAAGAAAGTTTAACGTTGCGTTAGAATTTAGCCGATTAGGATTTCTCTCTGTGAGTCAGTTGTGGCTTTGAAATGGCACACCTTTGGCTTTTTTTTTTGTACCCCTCTCCCCCCTGTCCGCATTCAGGGCAATAACTGCCACTGACACGCCGCAGAGGAAAACCTCTCAATCAGAGGGATTTAAAAGGCAACCAGACCCGGCAACTCCCCTTTACTCTGGGCTAATAAGATCAAAACACATCCTGATGGACCGACTCAATAAGGTACACGCAGACACATGGCCGGTCTCGGCCATATTTTCCAAATCAGTAGAAGCCACAAATCAGACTACATCAAAGGGGACAGATGGAGACAAGCACACCCGTGAGCCCC
>OMLC01054466.1:7711-19188 GCA_900302585.1 Regalecus glesne
GGGGGTGGTGGGGTGTAAAAACGAACCAAACTAAACAACCCAAACGGGAGTGCATCCAAATATGGTAGAGGGAGGCCAACAAAGTCTGACAAAGGCATGGGCATTATAATGAAATGCATACAAACATAAAAATGAAGATACAGTGATATAAATGAATATAAATATAAAATTAGGTAATGGTTTATTTCTGTCCATGATCTTTTTCCAAGGCACCGTGTTAAGCCTGCCAATTTGTCTAAAACTAAGCAATTAAGTATAATCTCACAGGTAAATACCATGAATTATTCATAGAAAGTACTTGTGAGGACTTGTGTTTTTGCCAGAAACTGTTAAATTATCACCAAAAGGGGCTTATATATCTACAAACTAGTGGGTAAACCAAAGAGTGGAAACATAACCAACAAGGATTTTAAAAAAAAATCTAAAAGTGTCTGAGAGGGATTAACACAAGAAGAAAAAAGAATGAGGTGACATGGGATGAACAGAATACAGCCATCTACTGAGGGGAGTCTCTCAGTTACTCTACCTGATTGCAAGACAGGCTCAGTGACTAAGATTGTGGACGAGAGCAGGGAGAGAAGGGAGAGAAGGGCGAGTTAACCATTGGTTAAAGAGATAATGCCAGTAGAACAGTTGATCAGAATTAATCTCACTAGGACAGAGATCTGACACAAAGAGATTAGGAAACACATTTTGACACAGAGGAACCAAACCCCTCCATTCCAGAGTAGCAACTGGCCAACAGCAACAGGTTGGAAAGAGTAGGGACCGAATTTTTAATTCTTCTCTGTTGGACCAAGACGTGAGAAAGCATTTTCAATAGATATTAAGGTTGATTTAAATCCTAGAATCAGTGAAACAATATCTCCAAAACATCAACAAGAAACCCTTTAGAGTATACAGAGGAAGCACATTGTACAGAGCAATAAGTAGTTATTTCCCCACTAAATTAAGAGTGTCATCTTACCCCTTATTGAATCTATGAATACATTATTACACCGTCATCAGACATTATTAAGCTTGAATTATCTTTTACACTGGGAGGTGCTACGGTGCAGCATAGCAGAAGACTTCTGTGCTGTAAAGTATTACCGTAAAGACTGGAGGTGGTGAGCAGAGCTCGAGCTTTGTCTGCTAAATCACTGTTGAGTGTGGAACCAAGTCTCAAGATGTCTATGGCCTCCTGCTTGGAACTGTCAAAGAAATTGTTCTGGATAGTCCTCGTGACAGAGCGTGCACCATCTTTCAGCTTTCCAGCCTGAAAAAGAAACAAAGAAACAAGTAAATAATAAAGACATTATGTTTGTATGTCTATCATTCATGTACTGGTGTGGTCTGAAGAGGTTTTTATATTTTCCCTCAAGACAGTTAGTCCATGAAAGAGAAGAAACGGAAAAGGCCCATATGGTTTTCTTTTGAAGCTGATCAACAGATTTGAGTAGGGTGCAGTTTTTCTGATTAAAGGTAAAAGGATAAATATTGCGAGACAAGGAACTATGTCTCTAAAACGACTCTTATCAGTGGACTGCATTAATGTAGTTTGTTCATCAGATTCAATAATAAAAAGAGTCCTGAAAGTTTTCCAGCAGTGTGTTTTATCATCATTATAGTTCTGTAGTGAAAAAAAAACAGTTATAAAAAAACCTTTGGCCAAGTGCCTTAGAACAACATTCTATAATAGTTTCTTCTTTTTAAGTCTAAATGCTTTCACAGCCAGTAAAGTCACTTGCCATTTTCTCCCAGAAGCATCCTTGATCATAAAGAATTGAATCAAGACAAAGAGTGCTGGGGCAGGATTCATCAAGCAAATCAGTAAAGCGGTTCCGAAGACAACTCCCACAAAGCCCATCCAGAATCAAAATCATAGAAGACATTCACAGAGAAATCCCCAACCTGATCCACTACCATATGGCATAAACACTGCCCCAGAACTTGACCTGTGAGACAATGACGACATCAACTAGCATGTTAACTTACCACACAGGAAGAGAGGTCCAGAGGACGGCAGAGAGAAACAGCACACAAGAAGAGTTAAGAGAGAAAGCACAAAGCTGGACACACAGAGAGGAACAGGTACTCATGCTCAGCTCTTACTCACTGCATGAGAAGCACATTGACTTTTTTATGGCTTGTTTATTTGTGGTTGAATGTGAAGTTGAAAATGAATGATAATGAAATACTTTGGCTCGGTTGCTACGCACAGCTTCAGACTAATAGCTAGAAAAAGTAGAATTTTGTTCTAGAATATTTCCAAAGAGAATTGTGAGTTAAAAAAAAACAGGTTCTAGAGGAGTACAAGCTGCTGACAGGAAACTATGTCTTGTGAACGTTCTGCTACCTACACAAATAAATAATAAAACAACAGTCCATTTTGCCCTTTCAGAACCCCCCACAAAACATAGCCGTCAGCTGGCAAACCATTAGCAGTTTCAACATTACGGAAAATTACAACTCTTGTGCATTTATTGATTTATTTGTGTATTTTTGTCTTAGAATCTTTGTGTATGTACGTTTGTGTCTGTTTTAAGGTTGTCAGTTTTTGTACCTTGGCCTTGCCATCCAATGCCCCTGTTCCAGCATAGATCTTGCTGACAGAGTCTCCATTAAGTGACCACATGGTTCTGAAGACCTCCTGGAATCTGGCCACCAGTTGGGGCTTCTCTGTCAAACCCATCTCCTCCAGCTGCCTGGGCAACATCTAGGGAAGGAGGTAGAGGCCCACCAGGGGAACGTTTGAATCAAGTAAGGTCACTGGAGCATGATTGTGAAGAACAAGAGCAATTTCAAAACGAATGGGGGTGAATCGTCTGAAACCTGTTCAGCTGACCTTACCTCCAAGCCAAAGAAGGCCTGAACACTGTTGGTTCTATCCAGACAGTCAAGGCAATTGGTTCTAATTGTCCCACTCTGAGTCCTGAGAAGGGAAGTGAGGTGGGTTAGTGTATACATGTAGGTGACACGTATATAAATATGGCTATAATTTTTAAATCAGAGTATATAATCCCTGACTTAACAGTAGGGTGTGTATTTTACCAATTTATGACCAATTTCAATTCCTATCTTGATAATCGATACGATGCGTCAAGATTCATTCTAACCAGCCAAAGAATTGGTATGGTTTGATTCAGCCCTCTCTCAATACAATACAATGTGGTGCCAGAGGATCCATTTTAATTTGAATAATGCTACAGTTGTGTGACTAGTTGGGAAGTAGAAATCCTAATAGGTATACATTTACTAAATCCAGTCCTGGGAGAGAAAGAGAAGGGTGATACTGACACCTTATTTGGAATCTTCAGTCTGATTGTCAGAATGCACATTATTGCATCTTTGTTGATGTAGCAGATGTGCTTTAAATCTTATTTGTATCTGTGCATGTAAGAATTTTTGCATGTGACCTCACCTGGTGATTCCAATGTCTCCAGAATAGTAGAAGAAACCACATTCTTCTATGAAATTGCTGAGCTGGGTTTTGAGGACACTATGGAGTTTATCTGTCTTGCCCCCTTTCACCATCTGATGGTAGTCAAAGTTCACCATTTTCACTGCCCCAGCATGCTCTGATGCCTTCAGGTGACTCTGATTAAATAACAAATGGAGGAGACAAAAGTTAAACTTAAAGTCCATCTCACACTTCCTACACTTAATGGTAGCTGATTGATGGATGTATAAACTAAGAAAATAGATGTTGCAATACATTTTTACAAATACTGTTGTATGTGTCATGCTTAGTCCCCACGTTGTGGGAGTGGATCTGGCCTTAGATGGAGTATTGGAGATTAAGGCCAGATGCCCTTAAGATGCCCTCGTGGTAGGATCAAACCCGCAGTACCTGGCTTATCATTTCCTGATGCGCATACTCTACCACTAAGCTACTGCAGCCCCCCCAAAAAGTAATAGAATGTCATTTTAAATAAAAGCTATAGAGTCATCAGGGCTTGACTTGGTTAAAAGATATGATCAATTAGATTGTCTTGATGCATGCTCAATAATCCAGGTAGGGAAATCACAAAAAGAGGTGAATCTGTTCAGCTGGATCAGAAGTTTCTGATCCAGCTGAACAGATTCACCTCTTTTTGTGATCAATTAAGATTCTTACGTAGAGCTCCGAAGGGGGTTTGCAGCTATATAAACACAATAAGGATTGAATGTGATCCAAGCTTAGGAAAACAGAGCATGTAATATTTCCCATAGATCACAAAAACTGTATCATATTTGCTTGCAAAGTGCTTTGCTTTGTATGCAAAGTATTTTGCATCATATCAGATCCCCTCTGGTTTTGCAGAATTACCCACTTGTATCACATAGCTAATTAACAACCCTACATGAAAAGTTAGATTCTATGACGCATTTGTGTGCTGGACTTGGTCCATTTTACTAATTTACTATGTGAGAATGTTTATGCAAGTGGCTTAGTGTACACTGCAGGGTTGGCGACTAAGTGGTTACAGACCAATGAGAAAACCAAAAAAGGTCACGTATTTGAGTCCATCGACAGCCAAGTGTCCTGTTTAAGTATCCTTATCCAGTCAGTAAACCAAGTCAGTTGAGTGTCTAAAATAACATTGAGTGGTTTGCCTTACCTGGAATGCTTTGCTGAGCATGTGCTCTCCTTCCTTGCTTCCCAATAGGTTAATGATTGTCTGTTTGCCATACAGGCTCCGCAGGGCACTGAAGTGCCTGGAAAATGCACACAAAACATGCCTCAGATTCAGACCGAAACTATTTCTCAGGATAGCAGTACAGTGACACTGGCATTTTTGAACAACATCAGGAAGATCCTCATACTGATGAGGTATGAACAGAAGAAAGGAATACTAGTGCTTTGTTTAATCACACTAGAAGGAAGTTATATCATATTTTCCTTCCAGGCACAGAAGGGAACATGTTATTCTGTCCATTATCCTTTTATGTTTTTATTGTAAACTTGTACTAAGATTTAATACAGAAATATTCTATTACATTCTAACTTACCAATATTAATTTGTTAGTTCAAGATAGTAGTTAAATATCAAAGATTTTGATGCTGCAAGACAATGGGGACTTGTAAACAGCGAATTTAAGAGGAAGCATGGGAAATGTTGGAGATTATCATCTGCATTTCACCAGCATCAGTGACTTATATCACAGAATTGTTATAGATTGTCCATCATTGCTATTAAAGAGCAAAGCAGCAGTAAAAGATGTGAATGAGAAGCTTGGGTCCATGTTGTGAAAGCTGCAGTAAAAATATTCCACAACATACTGATGGACTCCATTTTTATATAGCACTTTAAATAAAGGAACAAATAAAGTAACTTTGCTCATATCAGTAGACAGGATAGCAACCAAGTAGTTGCCTCTTTCTCTAACAAGATTCCAACATGGCTGTAGTATTGTTTTAGCAATATGTAAACTATTACGTCATGTTGATGAAGCCATTTTTTATTTAAAAAAATGTATTGTAGAAAGACAAATGGCAGGAATGGACAGGGGTGGAGAATACCCCAAAGAAGACTGGGTATCTCAGCACTAACCAATTTCTTCATCTACAAAGGGCTTACAGTCTACAGTCATATTACTTGATTGTAATAAGTGTATATCATATGTAGTCATGTGCTTCTTAAAGAATCATAGAGTCTCAGATTTGTGTGTGTGTGATATTCAGGAACTGAAGACATTTTGTAATGAATGTCATTTTAACTTCATAAAAGGTCAAGTGCTGCATATAAAACAGAAAACAAAAGAAATAGTGCTTTTAATAGAGGCCCTCCCAATATTGTGTGTCTAATATATTTAACTCAGGAATGCAAACATTATGTATGTTTCTTGACCTCTACATGTTGGGAACCCTTTAACTTCACTCAGTTGTCTTGATTGCTAATGATAATATGTTCCGTGTGCACATCTTTGGGTACTTTTGTGTATCTCCCTGAAGATTCATGTTCCACGGTGCTTAGGTCAAAATTGCTGGGTAGCTACATTGTTGGAATATAGTTTTGGGACTGTACTGTATGTCTTCAGAGGAACAGTCAAGTGGAAGCAGAAATTGAGAGTAAACGAGATAGTTTAGCTTGAAAAATTAAAAACAGACAATAGATGACAAGATTAAAAAAATTACAGATTTAAACATTGCCAGCTTTCTTGAACATTTATTTCCACAAATTTCACCTATGCAACCAAGTCCTTCCTATTGCAAAGAATAACCTACACTTTACCATGCTATTGCATGTCAAAACAGGTTGGATGATTGATAGCGGACTCAAACCATAATAGCATTATTAAAATATGCCCATGGATTTAACTAGCACAATCAGACAGGAAAGGCACTGAGTTACCAAATGTAATTTCAGTGTATGCCTATAATGACAATAAAGTGTCTTCATCTCAATTAATTGCCTCCTTTGAATGAGTCAGCTACTCTCTTACATGATTTGACCCCTAAAATATTATAAACACAGTTTCCTTGGGTGTTCTATCTGCTCCCTCTAGAGCTGGGTGGTTGGTGCGTGCATGTAAACACACACACACACTCTCTCTCTCTCCCCCCTCTCTCTCTCTAAACACTTTTCATTACCTTTCGAATGCTGGTGCATTTGCCTCAAAGCCCCTAGAGAGTTTGACACGGTGAGAGCCAACCTGCAGGAAGGAGACAGATGAAAATGAAAGGGATAAAAAAAACCCAAACTTTGTCATTTTTCAGTAATGAGAGAGCCCCGCTGCAGCAGAGCACTATGTCCACAAACGCACACAATGTAGCAGGACAGAGACTCTGGTAGCCAAAAATAAGACATAAAGAGACGTTTCAGACGGTATTTGCAGAGGAAAGGGATAAAGGATGACAAGAGAGAGTCATAAAGACAGGGTCAGCAGAAAGCTGTTTGATCACACCAAGACACAGACTAGGCCACTGATGAGTCGGTTTGCTTGCTCTGCCCTTTATATGTCTCACCCGGTATCTGTTTCATTGATTAATTGTTTCATTAATTATTTATTCTGTATATACGAAGATAATTGTGCCATTTTTACTTTCATGTTACAACCTCCCTCCTCTGTTTCTCATTTTCCATGTGCACTGGCGATGAATGAGCGTGTCTGGTCTAGTTGATTCTATGACAAAAAACCCTTAAGCACAGAAAAGTTGTTATGAGGCAGATAGGCACACATGCACAGGCCCACTCCTTTGTAGGCCCAGAGAACGCTGATAAGAAAACAGCCATTGTGACTGCTGATTAAAACTTTCATGCAGGTCCCTGGCTGTGCTCAGACTACTTTCATACACCTCTCCTCCTTTTGCCCTCTCTGTCTCTCTCCAATGGCCCAACTAACACCAAATTCAGCATCCCTTCTGTTCTGTCCTCCATTTTCATTACCAATTTCTTCCCCTTCCTCTGATTGGCTGCTCAGGTCAGATCAGTCACATGAAGTCTGTTGTATTACCACCTGTCCTTTTAGGATTTTCTCATATTTTAAGTGCCCTCCGGCACTAACCACCACCTTGTATGGGGCGGCATAGCTCAGTGGGTAGAGCGGTCGCCTGTCAATCGGAAGGTTGCAGGATCGATCTCCGGTCCTGCATACAGCATGTCGAGGTGTCCTTGAGCAAGACACTGAACCCCTAACTGCTCCCCGAGCGCCATATGTTGGCAGCTCACTGCTCCTATACAATAGGTTGGGTCAAAAATGCAGAGAAATCCAAATTTCCCCTTGTGGGACTGATAAGGGAATCATTTTTCTTTTTTAGGCTTGCCTCCCACCTATACGACTGTTTTCTCCTTTGTATATGAATTCCACCTCTCTGGTTTGATCCGCAGCTGTTTGTTCTAACAGCTACAGACCGTGCAATCATGAAAACTACATCTTTGTTTTCGAGAATCAGTCATTTGGCAGCCATTTTGTTTACACTTCCATTATCTGCCCCCTGTGCAGGTCTGTGGTGTGCATATTTAATAACTTTCTTAGGAAGTGTTGAAGAGAGCTCAGGTTACAGCCGCACCCTGCAGATGCAAGCCTCCTCAGGTTCTACAATGACTAACAGATACCATAGGCATCATATTACAGATAGCCCAAAATATTGACAAAGTGACCTAATTTCATTTTGCCAATCCATCGAACTCGATCACTTCTAGACTACCAGCACTAAATAATGTGCAAAATCAAGTCTAGGGATGCAAGCTTTCACACAACTTAAACTTCAGATTACCATCTTTCACAACAGTACTTTAAGCCACAAAACTACAGTACAACTATACGAGCTACGCACTGCTACCACTGATACTAGTGAACGCTAAATCTAGACTGCTCTGTAAAAGCTTTTTGGAAACAAACCTGTGAGAACAAATCCATAAAGTTTATGGGGGACCTAGTCGAGAATGGATGGGGTAATAGGTGAGGAAAAACTATGCTCTCTGACCAACCTATAGATACGAGGGTTGGCACTAAAACAAAATGGTTGGAGCAGATGAACTACATTTCTGTCTGAAGATAGCCCCAAACCCACAGTCCTCTGTTTAGACCCAGCCAAAATGTAGTGGAGTGAGTAGGTGAGAACTGGTCCTAGATCCAATTAGAATGCCAATGGTGTGAACACCTCAGTCTAGCAAATACTCTTTCTGGAAACACCAGAGGTCTAAGGCTTTTGGGAAGGGGTTCAGGGCCTGTTGTCAGACCAGGCTCTCACCTGACTAAAGAACTCAGTAAGCTGAGGAAACAGAGAAGAGGCCCTTTAACCAACCACTACCTGTATCATTAGTCTTCCCTAGATCAGCGTTGTCCTAACAGTCTGTGCAATGTCAGAGTGGAAGTAGGAGAATCACTGGGCTTTACGAGGTCCTAAGACTAGCTTCATATTCCACAAATTCTTTCAATAGCACTCTCATAGAAGTGGTAAAAGATGGGTGGAAGCTATATCTAAGATGAGCATATAGTGTTGAAACTGTATCCTGACCTCTGACATTGCAAAGAGGAAGTCATTTCATTCTACAAGAGGAGATAACCAACACCAGCAGAGCCAAAAAGTGAGGAAAAAAATGAAAGAAAATAAAGCAAATATGGCTTTGTTGTACCAGGTGGGGGTTTTCATCCAATCCATTAGGGTGTCGATTCTCATTCAGGTGCAACAAAACAGACTTAATGGACTTTTTCTGAACACACAGCATGAACAAATGGAGTTAAAACTAAAGTAAGGATTGGACAACCAACTGATGTCAACACGAGGAGGCTCTCAAATACATCTTATGCCTTCTAAGCAGACAAAATGGCAAGCACGTTTTAGTGAATGTTCTGTCCTCCTGTTGAAGGATCACCAAATACTACCAAACCTACGTTCTCTTCAATTCAACATTTCTGCTTTCATTTGAAGCCTACTTGAGAATGACTGAGTTTACCCTCACCAAGTCTCAGATTATCAGATTAATTATCCAACACAAACTTTGAGGGCATGCATTTGAATCTTATACAAGCTGGCTAGGCAAGTATTTTTGCAAATAATATAATTGCCCCATTACCTGGATCCCTGGCTGCTCCCAGAAGAGTGGAATTGACCCACGGATCTGTATGAAGGATGAGGTTTTATCATCCAGGAAAATGACCTGTTAAAAGCAAACGGAATGCTTGTTTGAATTCATTTTCACAATAATGTGGCATAAAAACAAAGACAGAAAGCATCTCAGCTCTGAGTGTGACCAACCAAACAAACATGCAGGCACCATCAATAAATAAGTAGACAGGTTAGTAGACGACACACCAAAACACGATGGACAACAGTAAAAAGATGCATAGAATGAAAGGGAAATAAGAAGTTCCCACAATCCCAAGCTTTGTCTTCAAACTCTACTCTGACCAGCAGCCAAAAATCCAGCAAGTAAAAGGTAAATGGACTCATTTTTATCAAGCATTTTTCTAGTCTAGAGACCACTCAAGGCTCTTTATAACATACGCCTCACATTTACTGAGCATGGGGGATGCTCAGTAAGCCACATGCCCTTTCCCTGAAGCCCAGTGGTGAGATCAAACCCACGACACCCAACTTGGAGGCAGGCACTCTACCACTGAGCGGATTTATTCCATAATATGAACTGTAGAAAGACATAATAATAATAATAATAATAATAATAATGATTCCCTTATCAGTCCTACAAGGGGAAATTTGGATTTCTCTGCATTCTTGACCCAAACTATTGTATAGGAGCCGTGAGCTGCCAACATATGGTGCTGGGGAGCAGTTAGGGGTTTAGTGTATTCCTCAAGGACACCTCGACATGCTTTATGCAGGATGAATAGTTAAAAAAGGGTAGGAACAAAAAAGTTTATACATCTTCCTACTCCTTTTTCAAAAAGGTTATATCATGATTTGTTTATCCGTTTCTTTTTGTTGTCAATTTTTGTATCTTCTGTGTGTATGTATATGTATGTATGTATATGTATGTATGTGTGTGTATCTCAGCTGAAAGCTGGCAAACCCAAAGAACTGCTGAATCTGTTTCAGGGATGAAGGTTCGGGCCACTCTGCTACTGCCAGGATCTTCTCTGGGTCTTTCTTAACTTGCCCACGCTCAAGAACCCAGCTGACGAAGGGACATGAAATTTGCAATTTTCTTCCTGCCATAAATAATTTATTGTCTAGAAGATCATCGAAAACAATAGCTACATTATGCACTGCCCTTTGTCCGCCTCAAAATGTGAACATTTTCCATTTTGAACTTGAGAAAACACCTGCGGGTAAGTTGTAGGTTTGTATCGGCCATGGCTAGCTAGCGTTAGCCTTATAACAGGGGCCTAGTCTCGGCAGGGAGATTTCTATATTCGGTTGTGGTCTTCAGTGACCGAATCGAAAAGACTTCCAGACTTAGGCTCTTTTACAAGGCTAAGTATCATGATAAAGTACCTATTCATTTAGTTAGCTAACGTTAGCCACGTTAGCTCGTAAGATGAACAAAGAGCTCCTAATAAAAGTGATGCTTATGCAAGCAAGCATGGGTTCATGTCATACCTTTTGCTCTTCGTTTGTCATAGTGATCTCCACCTTTTAGTGGTGGAGTACCAAACCAAACTCAAGAGCACCATACAAAAAAATACAAAAACATCCAGGATCAGTTCAGACAACCATATTTGTTTTCCATCTGCATGTTATTTGCGTTACTTCTTTATATTTATCCATTTTAGCCATATTTAGCCATTTATCCATCATTCAGGTTTTAGCATCCATTGTCAATCATTTATCCAAAGTTGGGTCACAGAGTCACGCTGGAGCCTATCCCAGTGCCCATTGGGTGAAATATGCATTGGTAATAAATACAGATATTTTACAAAAGGAGGCACGTTCAAATACATCCAGGCCTAACTCATCGTAAAAAGGTAAATAGCAAAACAAGCACACACACACACACACACACACGTGCACACATGCATGTATGTGTGTGTGGGTGTGACACCTTAGCGTGCATTCTGCAGGGACCTATGATCAAACCACCAAGCTCCTATTACCAGACCACCACCGG
>OMLC01054468.1:15222-27693 GCA_900302585.1 Regalecus glesne
CGATGGGAACCCAACAGAGTTTTCACTTAGACGTTGCTCTCGCTCATCATGGTGTGTTTTCAGGAAAGCTCTGTGATCTATTTACATCCTAAATAGGCCAAATCTCTGCACTGGAACGCCGGCCATCAGCGCCTCGCCACACACAGACACTGCTCCTCTTCTGTCTCCCAAGCCTGACTCAGGAGCATGCTTCAAATTCCACTGCCACACACACACACACACACACACACACAAACACACCGAGTGTGTTCACCCCAAACAGTAAGTGATCTCTGAGTAAGCAGTGGTGCTGAGCATTCAGGAGGATTCCAACCTCATCATTTTTCTTTGATCAGTCAGCACAGACCCCACACACAGCCAGGACACAGTCTGTTTGAACTCCTACCCTCTGGGAAGTGATGCAGAGTGATGTGCACCCAAACCAGCAGACACAGGAGTCGTTTGTTACCAGGTCTCTCATGACCACTTCACATCACGGTGCAAAGACGGACACTCATCATGTCAATAGCCTCCTCTGAGCAAGATGGGTCACCTTCATATCTACGATGGGCACCGTCTCTTTAAACCAGATGTGCACTACAAATGTACAATTGTAAATACATATTCAACTGCGGCACACTGGTTATAATCACTGCAGTTATTGTCGCCGTTATGATATAGGTATGTGACATATAGTGCTAGTGGCGTGGTGGATGGTAGGAAAAGGAAAGCCACTTTATCTGGTGGTTATATGCCTATAATGAGGGCAGCATGGCTCGGTGGGTAGAGCGGTCGTCGGGCGATCAGAAGGTTGCAGGTTCAATCCTGGGATCTGCAGAGAAGTGTGTTAAAGTGTCCCTGAGTAAGACACTTCCCCCTTATCTGCTCTGACCTGTGATGGACTGGCAACCTGTCCAGGGTGTTTCTCCACCTTTCACCCGATGAGTGCTGAGATAGACTCCAACTCCCCTGTGATCCGACTTTGGATAAGCAGTTGAGGATGGATGGATGGATGAATGGATGGATGGATGGATGGATGGATGGATGGATGAATGGATGGATGGATGGATGGATGGATGGATGGATGGATGGAGGGGTACCTACGATGCAATTTATCATCTGCAGCTAACCTGTCCTATTGTATAGGAGCAGTGGGCAGCTGCAGCACCCAGGGAGCAGTTAGGGGTTCAGTGCCTTGCTCAAGAGCACTTCAGTATGCTCTCTGAAGAAGCCGGGGATCAAACCAGCGACCTTCGAGTTACAAGATGACCTGCTCTGCGTCCTGAGTCATGCCACCCAGGGGATACTATACAGTACACCCTTTGGGGTAATATAAGACAACATAGTATAGTGATACAGTGGGAGTATATACCATTGTATGTGGGCCTGATGGGCAGTGGAGCTGTGGTATAGGGTACAGTGTATAGATATTCATAGTCATTCATAGGCTGCTGATTACTCAACAATAACACGACTCTCTGTAGTTGTGAAAAACCTATTGTGCAAATATACTTATCTCCAACCTCCTGTGGGTTTTTAGTCCTTTCTTCTGTTTTTCATTTTTGTTTGCTTGTTTTCCCGTTTGTGTGTGTGTGAGCTAAGTGTCTGCAAGTGGCCGCTGTGGCTGGAGTCAATCTCCTCGTGTGCATAGACACACATAGCCAATAAGGGTTGATGTTGATTCTGCTTTGACAGCTCTTTTGATTCAATGAAGGGAGAGAGAGTCGTTTCATTCCCAGCTTTTGACTTTTATATCAAAACACTAAAGTTGTCATTGGACGGCACAGTTGCCCCCCCAAAAAAAAAAAAATCCGGAAAAACATATTCGATTCATGTCCCCATAATTAAGGTCAGTGCTATATTTGTGAGAAAACATTGTAAAGGCAACACGTGGCTTAATCTCTACAGTTATAAAATGCATTATCAAGCACAAACTGTATTTCAGATCATATAAATATCCAATAACTTTGGGATATTGTTCAGTGCATTTCAGAATGTTGATCTTTGTACTGCAGTTTGAGTTGCCAAAATAAACAGAAGATGATAATAAATACTATTAGCCTTATTAGCCTGATTCTTCCAACATACAACACAATTAAAATGGAACAGTTGGTACAGAAATATTAACAACAGTCACCTTCATTTTCCTCGTGTCATGTACTCATACGTTGCACCCTCCAACAGTCGGGCAGCTGCTTAAAAAAAGTGTTCATGACGCTGTGCGCTCGTATTTTTTAGGTGCTAGCATGATTTTGTTTATTCCTATCCGACCTCTCTAAACTGAACAAACTATTCCCCAAAAGAACTTCAATCAGGTGTGACGATGCATCAGAGGCGTGTGCCCTGAGCTCATCTGAGAAACAGTCTTTGTATGTGTTTTTTAAGCAACACTGTAATGATATACGTTTTCCATTTCATGTGATAGTGCTACAATAGGCTACTTACTGCTATAGCGTACACTGGCTTTACAGTCCAGTCGGACTCACTGATCTCAGTACAGAAGCAAACACGCTGGAGGCTCTCTCGGCTGCAGACGTCCCTCGTCCTCACCCAAGGAAGCACTCTAACGTCTGCTTGCTTTTGATTCCCAGATGCTTCTCAGGTCGATCGACGGACTGTCCACCTCACACCCAAACAGTTGTAGTGTTCTCTGGAGGTTTCTCCTGCAGCAGTTGGAACAATATCGTAGAAACAATAGAAATGATAACTCAATACAAATCAGTTTTATTTCCAGTAGATTTCTTTTGTTGTCGATTCATTTGCTTGCTTTGCAGCCCACCTTTTGTTGTTGGATGTAAACCACAGCATCATGAACTGTGACAAAAATATGTAGCGGGTTCATGTAGTTCATCAGACCGCTTGATGTGAGGATCTTTAAGACACTCTCTGTGGGATTATAAATGATCAATAGGGTTGACTGCGTGTACCCAATACAGGTAAGAGTATTTCATGCTAGTGGATCATCATTCTCCTTAAACACAAAGAAATCTGTGGTGTTCTAATAGCATGGATGTGATTTACATGAAAAATGACCTTTTGGATATTAATACCAAGATAAGACAAAACATTATTTTACAAGCCCCACAAGGGGAAACTTACAGTATTGCAGCAGCAAAGTGGAAAGCAGAACAGATTCATAAAAAGAAGGAATGTAAGCAAGGGGAACTATTACAAAATAGGAACGGTATATACATCATAATCCAAAAATATGAACACGCCTTACCATTGCAGTTGGCCAAATACACACAAACACCAACTTTCTGGCATTCAGTACACATCTAAGAGTGAAACAAAAAAAAATCAAAGTAAGACACTGTGTGTGTCTGAGAAAGGTGAAGGCGACATGTTTTGCGCTGCTTAACATATGAGCTGAAGAAGACTTGCCTGTATGAAGAGTCTGGCTCCAGCAACATCAACAAACACCACACTGCTGCAGTCGATCAACACTGCCTGGACGTCACTCTCAGATGTTTCTGCATGTGAAGCAAAATGTCAAGGTTGCATGACAATATTACACGTTATATAAATCCACACACAAGGAGTATAAATACTCATAACCTGTAGGAACAGTGGCATCAAATATGTATCAATATATCAACCAGTGGAAATGATACCCCTGTGATTTAAAGTTGAATTAGAACAAGGATGGGACATATGGCCTAATGGTAGCAGATCAAATGTATGTCTGATGATGAACACCACACACTCCCATACGTTTTATTCACTCACCCAACTTAAAGAATTCATTTTCTGATGAAAACGATGTATTTGCGATGCCTCGCTCCTGAGGAATGATTGGACGAGAAAGAAATGAGACACGGGGACTGGATTGGACATTTTTGATGCATGCTCATTGGCTCCGGCCTCTACTGTATGCATCTGGCAGTCTTACCACGGTGTTGACAGTCGACTCCCTCTCCCTCTTCTCCAGGGCCTTCATGGCCTTCTCCCGGCTGCGGATCCTCTCTGGGGTCAGGTTCAACAGCTTGCTCACCTCCTCCCTGAAGAAGCTGCGGTTGCCATAATAGATGGGTCCATTGTAGTTCAGGATCTTCACTCCCGGCACTTCATAGCACTGAGGAGATGACAAGATCACTCAGTCTTAATCACAGGATGCTTCTGCCCCTGAGGTTATGATTCAGACTGATCTCTTTCGATGCGCGTATTGAATGGAAGCTAAGTCCAAGGTAGTGGGGACCTATTCAAATTGTATTCAACAGATGACGGCTGTATGCCTGGAGACCTACTGTTTGGAGACTCATGATAAAGGACAACCTGTGTTTTTGCTTTGTTTTATATGGAAACGTCTGCCATAGTCTGCATGTGTTCGGTAGACGTGAGGCTTTCGAGAGCACGTTTCACTTGAGAGGTGTGAGTAGCTCACAGTGGGAATGAGACTGAAGTGACCCAGATGAGGGGGGCTCACAAGAGGCCGGACATCAAGTCATTCAATTTCCCCGGCAATATGAAATAAAAAAGTTAAGAATGCTTAAGTGACCTTCCAGAGTGAAAATAAGACTTGAATTTAATTTTTCATTTATTTGTTTTAATATGCAGTTGTTCGATATTTTCTTACTATTTCTATATTTTCCTTTTCTGTTCTCTTGAGGCCAGTCCCAACTGACGCATGAGCTAACTGTGAATGAGAGAGTGAGTGAAACCCTCCTCAGCTCTGTGAGTTGCCTCACGGCTAGAAAGGATCAAGCCCAAGTAGAAAAGAAGGGTCGTCTCACCTTGTTGTGGTTCTCCAGGGGTCGGTATATCTCTGTGTTACTGGCCCTGCCAAGCACGGAGCAACCAGCCCTGTTGAAAAATGAGCCACTGCTGTGATATTTCTTTAAAAGTTCAGCATCCCTGTTTAGAAGGAGATATGGATTAACTCATCCATCCATCCATCATCAACCTCTTATCCGAAGTCAGGTCATGAGGGTTGAGCTGGAGCCTATCCCAGTGCTCGCTGGGTGAAAGGCAGGGAAACACCCTGGACAGGTCACCAGTTCATCACAGGGTACTTATTGATGAGCAATGCCACTCTTCATATCAATGTCCAGGAGGGAAAACGTACCTCTGTGTACGACAGATGACAGTCATCATGGAAAAAACCACTCCGATGGCTAAACCAAGGTCCACATTGAGCACCACGACAGACGACCAGGTGACCAACCAGACCATCTGTAGAACCCACAAGAAGACAAGGTCACAACACAATAATCAGCACTCAGATCACGTCAGTTCATCTCATCTATGGTAAGTTTCACCCAAGAAATCTGGTCGCATGTTGATGGTGCTCAAATGCAGCCACAAATATAATGAAGGATCCGTCATTCCACTGTAGAAGCCCACCGAGGTCTCGGCTTTCCATTGAACTCTGCAGGAGATGCAGTAGGATGCTGCACAATTTCAGTTAATCTTCTAAACACAAAAAGCATTTTCTCATGCAAACTGTTTTTCATTTCAGCATCAGAAGGTCAGCACTGCATTTGTTCGTTTGTAAGGCTCAGCGTTGATTCACTTTGAGGAAGATTTCGAGGTCGCCTCGAATTTTGAAGTATTGACCAAACTATAGCTTCCTTTGAAATTTGTCCAGTGTCAGACGGATGGCCACCACTTGACAAGGAGCTCCAGTCACTCTCTTGCTAAGAGGAGGGAGCAGGAAAGGCATGAATCACAGCATTGGGTTTATAGAAAAGATGACTGAACACTAAATGGACTCATTCTCATAAAGGGCTTTTCTAGTCTAGTGACCACTCAAAGCACTTTACGACAAATGGCTCACATTTACCCAGAATGGGGGATTAAGACCGGATGCCCTTTCCTGACACCCCACGGTGGGATTGAACCCGCAACGTCTGACTTGGACGTCTCAAATCATCACAAGGAGGATTATCAAACATCACCCTTACAACATGTTCATTTTTCTATTCCAATCAAGGACAATCCCAATACTCTTAAGCGATACACACTCCATGCCTCAGCGCTCTGTCTGTGACGGGACTTACAAAGTCCATCTTGCTGATTCTCCACAGGTCAGGTAAGTCCTGGAACTGCAGGAACATCTGCCTGAGACTTGTTACATTGATGCAGGCCAGCACCGCCTGGAAGGAGAGACAGGTGGAAAGTACTGAATGATGAATCTCTCTCTCTCTCTCTCTCTCTCTCTCTCTCATGCATGCAGATATAAAACCTACCTTGGGCAGGAAGTAGAACAGGGGTCCTATCAGCAGCAGGACAATCAACACCACCAGACTGGTGAACAAACCAGAGAGCTGAGAAAACACACATATCTTACATGACCACAAAAGAACACTGGGACCATTCATCTTGTATCTGACAGGCTTAATCTGACTATTGTACAGAACCACTTCTTTGCTGTGGTCGTAGGTGTACTGTGTGAAGCCCAGTGGAGTGATGAATTGTTTTCTTCATAGAAGTATGGGCGTATGAAAACGAAGCGGAGAGACTGAGACATGCTGTCGTCTGAACGGCGGGGACATCGTCGGAGTTATCAGCTATCAGCACGGCTGGAATGTGTCTTTGACCTTGATGAGGACGCCCTGAATGTGACAGAGCTATTAGGAGTATAACCTCTGGATGTGGCCTTCTGCTAAAATGGACAGATGCATATCAAGTGCTGGAGGGGATAAAATAGAGCCTGTTTGTTTTCCAGAGGAAGGGGAAATGCTGATGGTGATCACTGAGTAAGAGGCCCGTGCCAGCGGCCGCCTGCCGTCGGTCATACATGACGGCGTGCAGGTTGAAATCATATGAGCTACGGAGGCCCGGCGACTAGATGTGGGGCATTCATGGTAAAGCATTTTGAGCGGTCGCTAGACTAGAAAAGCACTGAATGAGAGCAAGTCCATCATAAAGGTCCATGTGAAGCAGTGGGTGCGGTACCTGAGTGTATCCTCCTGCACTCTCCAGTATGTTCGTCGTGGCCAGAGTGGCTGAGCTTGGGAAGCAGGTGAAGAGAGAAGACACGGTGTTTGAGATACCGTGGGCCAGCAGCTCCTGCGGTCACACACAACACATGAGGGCAGTAAACAGCAGACGTTCCACGTAAAGAATCAGCAGGCAGCTCGATCGGCGAAGGGCCGTACCTGGTTGGGATGAATGGAATAGCCATGTTTATCAGCGTAGATCATAGCCAGTGAGACTGAAACAGCATAACCAACAAACGTTATGGCAACCGTGTCTCCAACAATGTCAGGGAAAGTGTGCAAGGCAGGCAGTCGAGGACTTGGGAAGCTGAGGACCGGAAAAACATTGTGAGCTCACTGTAAATGTCACATTGACTCTTTTGCGTTTCGTTTTTTTGGTCCAGAATCTATAAAGACTTACCCTGCCGGGATATGTCCAACAATCTGAATGTCATAAGTAGAGTCGAGGGAGGAAGCATAGGCCACCCCTGTAGCGATAATCACCTAAAAATTACAGGGCACAGCCATGACTCACTCTGCCTTAAGTACCACATTCATGACATTTGTTACGTAGCATGGGTCATTTGAACAGGGGTATATATGTGTTGACCGCAGGCAGTCTGACCGTTAGGATCTCCACAGGAATAGGTGTGCGCAGGCGTTGGCGAAATCTCATGTTGATCTCCTTAACTGGCACCAGGATGGCCAAACACACCAACGAGATCAGCAGCTCTGCCAAGTTAGTGTGAGGCAGGTTCTCCATCACGGATGCAAGGGTCTGGACGAAACAAACATTGGATCATGGCCAGTGAGTGCCAGTGATCAAAATAGATATTCATGCAATCTGTCAAAAGGCAAGGACACTTTATTTATAAAGCACGTTTCAGACATGTAGACAGCTCTAAGTCAAGTTAAGTCGATTTTATTGCTATAGCCCATTATCACAAATTACAAATTTGCCTCGGCAGCCTGTGCGCTAACACAACATCCTGTCCTTAGACCCTCGCATCAGATAAGGAACAACTCCCTTAGAGAACAGAGAGAAAAATAGGAAGAAACCTCAGGGAGAGCAGCAGAGGAGGGGGTCTCTCTCCCAAGACGGACAGGCATGCAGGGGAAGTTGTGTATACAGAATGAAACACTATCTACAGCAGTCCTGAGAGCTGAGATAGTGGGACAGATCAGACTTGGGTAATTGACAAATGCAACATATGAATACTGACAACCTGAGCCATCATAGACTGTCATGACCCCCCACGCATACACTCTTTGACCTCATGGCCTA
Source organism: Regalecus glesne (assembly GCA_900302585.1). NCBI lineage: Eukaryota > Metazoa > Chordata > Actinopteri > Lampriformes > Regalecidae > Regalecus > Regalecus glesne. The sequence continues at coordinate 23,407 of OMLC01054468.1, forward strand.
TGATCCTCATGGGACACGACTGTTCTTACTGACGTTATTCTGTGGGATGTATGCATGCAGGGCTTATTAATCTCCTGGCTCTAGTCAAATTTCCCCTGATGGGACCATCACTTGAACTGACTTGATGTGAATAGAACTGAACTGATGTGTCTTTCCGGATGGCTTCTACCTGCCAAAGTCAAATATTTTAAAAAAAAAGCCACAAATATGATTAGACTACCTTATTGTTTATTCAGAGAATCATTACACAAGTGTAACATTCTTTGTATATCTACATTTTTCGTTTCCCTTTTCAGTCAACACTGATTGTCAAGTCATGTCATGTCATCCTCAACTACTTATCCAAGTTGGGTAACGGATCTGCTGCTCCACCACTGATTGGGTGAAAAGTGTAGAAACACCAGTCCAGTGCATCCCAGAGTAGCCATGGGGGATTAAGGCCAGATGCCCTTCCTGATGCCCCCGCAGTGGGTTCAAACCCACAGCCTCTGGCTAATGAGTTCCTAACGCATGTATTCTACCACTGATCTACTGCGGCCCCTGATCGTGAAGTACAAATGTAAAAATACCATGGTTTGTATTTGAATGAGATACTGAAGATCACTCTACCATATCCTTTACCTTTACTTTCACCATGTCTGATTCTGCACACACTGAGCATCAAAAGGCCTTCCAGAACAATCACATCGCCATAGCAACTTATGTGTAAGTAAGAAAGAAGAAAGACCATCACATACATTCAAAATGAACAATCAAAAACGCTCATTGTAACGCTGTGCTGACCTTGAAGAGGGAGAAGGTACCGGTGTGCCGAGCAAGCCTAAGCCCCAGCATGCTTTGCAGCTGTGAGACGGAGACATGGAAGGCAGCGGCGCTGGTGAATGCCTTGACAATCGGCTCTGACAGATAGGTGGAGAGGAAGCCCAGCTGAAGACCGAACATGCAGAGCTGCAGAGCAAAAGATTCATACGTGATACAAATCAGGAGGTCATGTCAGGAAATCCATGGTGATCATCTCAATGAAAAACACCTGGGTGGGAAGACATGTGCCTCCTACCTCTCTACAGTGATCATGCTTTACGTGGTTTGACTTTGTGTTTCACCCACATTTATAGTTATTTTATCACATGTGCTGATAATATGACTGGGAAACCAGTCACTGTTTTAGGTCAACGTCTTTCAGTTGTGTTGCCTGAAATTCAGTTAGTGTCATATCGTGGGGAATGATTGTTACCTAAATCAACAACAACAAACATCTATAACCTAAAATTCATGGGAATTTTAGGTAATAGGCCTGAAATTAACTGAAAACTAGCTTTAGCTGGATATCACACTCTACCTAAAAGCTTAACATGACAAGTCTCAGATTCATAAATATAGTTTTTACATATGTTAGTAGATATTGTGACATACATTGATATCATGTAAACTTCCCATCTGACTGTCATGATCAGGGTATTTTCCATATTACCAGCACTAACTAATAATGATAATTCTAATAAGGATAATAATAATAGAAGAAGAAGAAGAAGAAGAAGAAGAAGAACAAAAATATAATAATAATGATGATAATAATAATAAGGAGTAATACCATGATAAGTCCTGAAAGCAGTGCCACAGCTGAGGCCACACCAATCCTCTGAGCCTGGAGGTCTGCAGCCTCTGGACTGCTGGCGTTGAGCTCCAGAGGAGAAGGCACCACCTGCTCCACAACTGTGCCTGTCATCAGGCTCACCACAGCAAAGGTACCTGAGACACGACCAGTCATGTCAACATCAGCAAGAGAAGAAATCGACTCATGCAAAGGTGGTCAGTCTGGAGAACATGCAAGGGGACATGCATAAGGACCACCAATACATGCAGAGCTCCCAGGAAGCAGAAATAAATAAACCACATCACTCAGAATGACTGTCAACTATCACCGCATGGCTCCTCTGTGATTTATGTTCATGTCTCTAAAATAATAGAGCCGTGATTAAGGGGGGAGTCTTTACCTGTGGAAACGTGGCGACCTGTCCCAAACAGCATGTAGAGGACCACAGGGAAGAAGGAGGTGTAGAGCCCGAATATGGGTGCCACTGATGTGAGCAAAGCAAAAGCCATCCCTGTTTTGGGAAATACATGCAATCAAACATGTCCATTTTGTGTCTTGTCAGTTACAGTAGGCGGTGCCCAGAGTGAGTAATCATCTCCAGCACCATGTACAAGAGTCAAGTGAAGTCAATTTCATTTTTATAGCCCATTATCAAAAATCAAGATATGCTTCAGCGGCTTTTACACTAACACAACATCCTGTCTTTAGACCCCACATCAGATAAGGAAAAATTCCCTTAAAAAATCTCTAACAGTGAGAAAAATAGGAAAAACTTCAGGGAGAGCCACAGAGGAGGGATCTCTCTCCAAAGATGGAGATAGTGGATATAGTGGATATAGTGTCTAAAGAATACAACACAATTTACAGAACACAACACAGACAATAACAGAATTTTAATGGAATTACAGGAACTAAATTGACAATAATGATAATCTCTTTTATAGGGACAGTGCATCTAGAATGGAAATACGCCAGATCTACCCAATGGGCTGATTCTCATCATATGAAGAGGGTGGACAGATGGACAGATAGACTGATGGATGGTGAATATTGAAGAAGCTGCAAGTAATAAGTAATAATAGGGGACAACAAACCAGGCATCATAGTCCTGACCCTGACCCTGGCACTAAGGGGGATATACTTGATAAACATGTCTGGCATTCATCTCTGTTTGTATCTGACTGCTTTAGGCTCCTATGAGCTTAACTGGGCTGATTTAGAAAAAAAAGTGACTTTGCAATATTTTTGCAATTTGTATTGGAATTTTTCATGCCTCTGTTCTGCTTTTCAGTTTGCTACTGTAACACTGCAAATTTCCCCTCACGGGCCTAAAAAATGAATATCTTATCTTATCTTAATATTAAAGAATCAAAAGGAGCATCCTTCCTTTACCAGATGCGACTTTTAAATTCCAGAGCTCCATATTTTCAGGGTATTTATCACTGGGTATTTTGGGGGTGGAATAAGGCAGCTGTCCAGAACTAATTTATATCAGACTAAATTACAGTATTTATCAGGTAAGCTACAATATTGTTCTCAAAGAGTAGTCCTATACAAAGTGAATGATGCTAGATTCTGTTTTCAATCAACAGGTAAGTTTTGGCCCAACATGACTGATATGGGCCCGGTTTGCCCTCCACTGCATCCATTATAATGTGCATCCATAGGTAATATGATACTGATGAGATAGAGAGGGCTAGAAGAGACGGCTGTGGCTCCAAGGAGGAGAGCCATGGGGTCGTAAGTACCAAGCCATCTTGACCCAAGCTGGGGTCTGATCAGCCCCGGTTGGGTCACCTGGATGAGCTCAGGGACATCTCTCAAGATGTGTACAGGAGCATCGGCAAGGTGAATGTATACAGATACAGGCATAATGTTGAAACGTCTATTCTGCACCTTTACACCATGTTCAGCCCGATGAAACAGCAGCGACCGTTCCATTCATTCAAGGGTAATTCAAAACAACGAAGTCCCTATGAAATAAATTCAATCAGTCACGATCGGCGATAATAATAAACTTGGACGCGGTCGGAACGCTGAATGTGGGTAGGGGGCTTCCTCTACGTCTATTGCCTGCTCACCTTGTGGAATGTGGAGTATGCCGACCGTCAGGCCCGCTATCGTGTCGCCTAGAATCCATTTCTTCAGTCTGTATCTGGGCAGCCAGTTCAAAATGGGCACTCGCTCCTTCAACAGGTGGAGGAAGGCGCGCCGCGAACACCTGCAGCTCCCCGCCAGCCTCTCCCGGAGCCGCCCGCCCCCACCTGCCCGCTTCTCCTCGCTGCCGTAGGCTTGTTTAAAGCGATCCTCTGTGTAAATGCTCCTGTACACGGCCACCGAAGCGCTCATCTTCGTTCCTTAACTTACTTATTGTCCTCTCCGGTTGAAGTGATGTGAGTTTTAGCATCTAGCCTCTTTGGACTCGGTGGAGATGTCTCTCACATTGCATATATATAGCAGGCTCAGCCCTGGCGTGAAGAACCACTGTGCTTTCCTGTTAGATGCCTCTGAGCCAATGACATAGCTCTAAGTTCAACCTTCTATTTTTTGTTTTGTTTTTTGGTGTTGAACTGCTTTAGGAGTATTTTCACATCCTTGGCAGAGACTCTATAAAGGTGCACTTATCCAACTTTCTGTGAGCCACAGTGATCCTCTGGGTCCTAATGCTAAAGGAGTTTTATTGCAGCAAAAAA
>OMLC01054567.1:3313-21374 GCA_900302585.1 Regalecus glesne
TAAAGCAGATGACGTCCAGTGGTTTCTGTTTTCCTGTGGAGTGCCCAGGGCATTGGAACATATTTGTCAATGATATCAATTAACGTGTCTGTATTTCATGCTTGACACTTTCACAAAATATTACTGATTTCCCAACTGGGATCAATCAATATTACATCCACTAACACTGCCGCTGGAATTTCAATATTTGAACCATTTTAGCCTGGGAGACTCATGCTGTGTCCCAGCATGGTGGATCAGGCCTGCAATGCCTGGCTTGTTGTTCCCTGGTGTGTGTGTGCCCTGCCACTGAGCTACTGCGACCTCTTCAAACTCCATCATCCATCCATCCATCCATCCATCCATCCATCCATCATTGCCTGCTTGTCTGAGGTCGGGTCCGAGGGTCATACTGGAACCTATCCTCGTGTCCTTGAGGGGTGAGGCAGGGAGACCCCCTGGACAGATTGCCATTCCATCTCAGGGCTTGAATAGTTGGGGGTTTGGTGTCTTGCTCAATGACACTTGACACATTCTTCATATGATGAATCAGCCTAGTAGCTAGATCTGGTGTGTTTGCATTCTAGATGTTCATTAATATTCAGTCTCTTTTAAATATAGTATTATTATTATTATTATTATATCTCTTGCAATTCCATTATAATTCTGTTATCCTGTCAGTGCCGTGTACTTTGAATTATGTTTTATTCTGTATATACAGCATCCATTGCATATCTGTCTGTCTTGAGGGAGAGATCCCTCCTCTGTTGCTTACCAGAGATTTTGAGTGCTTAAACGCTATTCAGAAACAAGTCCATTTCCATTTCTATTTCTGTTCCTTCTCTTCAGCTACTGCTGTTTGACTGCTAGAAAATGGCCAGATTTATTTTAATACCAGTGACTAGTCTAAATTTAGATATTGTAGCATGTACAAAGTTTGCGTGTGTCATAATTATACATTCGAGGCCTCATGTGAGTTAGCAGCAACATTATAAAAATAATGAAATATTCCTCCAGGTAAATGTACAGCAAAGCAGCAATGCATGAGTTATTACTCTCCTTCCTTCAGGAGAAGCACTCTTTTTATAAGTAGTGCTATGGCAGCATCTCGGTGGTGCTGTGCAAAGGACCTGAGAGATAATGTCATCCTATCAAATTCGTTCCATGTCCCCGCTGGATAGAAGCCAGCAATATGATGGACCAAGACAGCTGGGAAGATACGATGGACTTATTTATGTTCAAAATTCAAATTTGAGTCTGACTATGTAATATTTTTGGAGAAATATGTTGAAAAGTAATAGCTGAAAGTCAGTTCCTCGTTTAAGGACTGCGGTCAAACTGAGAGGCTGAATTTATTCAAAAAGATAGTGATGAAGGAAAATATTGCATAAGCCAAGCCTTTCACTTTTATTTAGATTTTTTAACTGTTCACTTCTTATTTGCTTTATTTATTTTCTGTATTTGCTTTTCCTATCTTTCTATTTGGATATCTTATTTCTGCACTCTGGTTCATTAGAGCATGTTTAATAAACTATTCTGAAACTGATTTGATCATAATAGTAAATTGAAGAATGTTGTATATTTAACACACATCAAGACACATTGTGTACTTAATGTATTGTTAGCATAGATTCAACTTTATTGCCCTTGCACAAGTACAGATCAATGAAATACTGTAGCATCTAAAATAGCATCTAAAACACATGTAATCTGCAATTTCCCCCTGCGGGACTAATAAAGGAATATCTTATCTTATTTTATCTTAGATATAAGTATGCACAATACTGACTGAATAATCAAAAATAGTGAAATAAATGATAGAATAAATAATATTATATAATCTCCATCTTCTGGCTTGTTCTCTGTTGTACAGGGGTTAGTTACCACAGCGGATTTTACAGTTTCCATCGGTACCCTGTGAGGGTACAGCATCAATGGTGGCCATCGTTAATGAGGGCCTGAACAAAATCAGTATGCTCTTGTCAATCTGCAATTATACGTTAAATCCCCTTCCTGACACAACTACTAACCCTATGGAAGGAGGCACAGGAAAAGTACCGGAGGCCACCCCAGTTTTTATAGACTTCCACCCATGCCTGTTTCCATCCTGCCACATAGCTCGGTAAATGTGACGCATTCATTGTAAAATGCTTCGAGTGGTCGTTAGACCACAAAAGTGCCATATTAGAACGTCCATTTACCATCTCTGCAGGGCTGGGGATTGAACCACATATCCGATTACTAGACAACCACCTTACCTCCTGAGCTATGTCCCCCCTGTGCACATTATATGGACAGTAGATGCTTAATGTGCATAGTAGTACCACACTGCACATGTGGCATAAAAATGTATACTTAGAATATATATCTATGTGAAATGATAAATTGCTGCAATATCACGAATAATAGTTCATAATGTTGCCGCCGGTTTTCAACTTACTGAATTTTTTCTGTTCTCGTCAACTATTCAGTATATTTATGCTTTTAATCAGTGGAAAGTTGTTTTGAATTAGAATTTCTGTTACATTTGGTTGAAAGATTTGTGTTTGTTCTTCTTCAACTTTTCCAGCAGGTAGCGCTGTTAGGCTGATTAGAATATTCATACCACCGCCCATCGGACATCAAGCCCCGCCCATACACGACTTTCACCCATACCATATGATGCGTCCAGGGGTTATGACCTGTCCGGAAGTAGCCGGAAGGAAGCCACGAAACTACAGAGAGGACTTCAACTGAAAATCCAAAATGTCTGCTGGTTAACGCAAGAGAGGTAAGAGATCAAATTTGTAGAGAAGCCTGTTGAATCGTCCTTAAGCAAGACACTGTTCCTGTTATTGCTCTACCTTGTGATGGACTGGTGACCTTTTTTCGGGTGTGGCCTCACCTTTTGCCCAATGAATGCTGAGATAGGCTCCTGTTCCCCCGTGAACCAACTTCAGATAAGTTGTTGACAATGGATGGATGTTGGTTATAATTACCACTTGAGGCTGTCCTTTGTTAATTTTATTTATACTTGTGAGGATTTGTTAATAATTTGTAATGTGTTTGTCTCACTTGTCTAATTATTTTAGTGCGTGATAAGCACAAGAGTTATCCTAAAAGACATCAGAAATTAGCATTTATTAGCTTTAGAAAAATAAATCTCCATGGGAATATGTCCTCGGATCCCCTTGGCAGATTTCCTTTTCTCTCCACACGCATAGAAAAATGTCTGTTTGTATGTGACAAGGTTTTTCCCCACATTGTTGAATTCTTCAGTCTGAGCTGAATAAAAGCATCACCCCCTTATAAACAGTATATTGATACCACACAACAATAGGCTAGGTTCATGAACCCAGCCTATTCTTGTGTGTGGGGGGTGCTTGTATTCAGCTCAGACTGAAGAATTCACCTGGTGAGTGACGAAACGTTTCTAAATAAACTTTTGATCCAGGTGAACTGATTCGCCTCCTTTTTGTGACCCATGACAATTGGGTTCTCAAATACAATACAATACAGTCATTTAGCAGACGCTTTTATCCAAAGCGACGTACAAAAAATTTGCTGACTCTTGTGCATCCTCACTTTTCCCCACTGTTCTTCAGTGTGTATGCCTGATTGAGATGGCTGCATGATGTTTTGATAATATTAACAATCCAGTTACTCTCTAAGGATGGTTGTGTACATGTTCCTATTACCTAACACATGACAAGTCCAGCAACCAGAGGCTACAGTACTTAGGCTGGTGTATGGGCGAAGTAGACGTATTTAAATATTACAGAGAAATGTCCATCAATACCCAAGTGAAAAGACGACAGATCACAGCTTTCATGAGAGGTCAATTTTTACACATCACAATTTCCTTTAAGTCCATCATTCCATATTTTCCCTGCGATGCATTAGGAACTGTTTGGCATTATAAGTCACTTCAGCTTGTTGACTGATGTAGCTTAAGGATGGTCCTGATCTGCACTATTCTGGTCATCTGATTTCTTATAAAATGGGTTGCCCCATTCAGTTTAATCTGTAAAATCAAAGGATAGCGCTACCGCACTCTGTGAGCATTGAAGGCATTAAGTCTGCTGATAGAAAATTATTTCATTGCGAGTACTACCCGACAGCCTTCACAACCACCAAAGCCCTATGTACAACCATACAACATACAGCTGCACTGACATAATTCAAACTCATCATATGAGTGAGTCTCCACACTTGTTTGGTTGTGAGATGAATAGAGTGTTACAGGGAATGTGTCTGCTGAGAGGATACCCTGGCTCGCCTCAGAATGTATGGCAGCGATGCTATAAATGTTATGGAGAGGATTTATAGACTAGATTGATGAGGGTTGTGGGAGGTCAGGGTATTGCTATGAGAAGAGATACCCAGGATGGAGCTCCATCTCATTTGGGAATTCAAAAAAAGAGTGAGAAAAGAAAAAACAGCCCGCTCTGGGACCTCTGAAACTGCAGCCCCGCTCACTTTCCACTCTCATGAGCAAGAAATGTACAATGTATGGATAAACTCCATATGTGTGTGCCAGTGAGATCTCACAGTCTAAAATTCTGTCTGCTCTTTCCAGACATAGGGGGTGTAATAAATAAGAGAGACCGTCGGGGGCCCTGATCAGTGTGTCTATTATTGGTTCAAGCCTTGAGTTGTGTCTATGTCCAATTGAGTTCAATAAACACTATTTTAATTGGTTTGTAGACAAATTGTTTTGATTGGATATGAAAGACAACAGGAAGATTTACTGTGATTACAACAAAACACTGAGAATGATCTCAGAGACTCTATGATAAAGCAAATATGCAGACACATAAGAATATTTGTAGCAGAAAATTTAAGGGAAATATCCTGTTTTTAACTTTTGCATACAATCATTTCTTCTTTTATGTGTATTGCATACACAAGGGAAGTAAAGAAGACTCATTTCATTTGTTTATTGTATTCTTTCAATGAAATGTGTCCTCTACATTCAACCCATCCTATTGTATAGGAGATGGAGACAGCTGGAGCCCCCAGGGAGCAGTTACGGGTTCAGTATCTTGCTCAAGGACAATTCAACATGCTTCCTGAAGGAGGAGCTGGGGATCTAACCATCAACCTCCCAATTACTAGATGACCTGCCTTACCTCCTGAGGTATGCCGCTCCAAAATGTAGCTTGTTGTTGTTGGTACAAATAAGAGTGCCGAGAGGAAAAAAACCAACTAAACTAGAATAATGTATATATATAATAATGTATATAATGTATATATCCTATTGAGACATAACTGATTAATTTATGTCATCTGTAGTGGACATTAGTTTTTGGTTTATATATTTTGACCCATTTGAACTACCCTAGTGTATCCTGGTGTACTCTGTAGAGCACTTCCTGGCCTTTCCATTGATATTTAATGGGCGTGTGGGTTGACAGGAACTTTGTTTTCATGCTGAGACAAATTGGGAGACTGCACCAAAATGCACATGCCAGGAAAAGAGAAAGGATAAGTCAAATATAGCTAAGATATCATTTTTGGTATTACATATGGTAATTAAACATTTTCTCATTCATGAACATGTCCTATCGTGTGTGTGTGTGTGTGTGTCTGTGCGTGTGTGTGGGTAAAGCAGATCTAAAAATATGAACTGCAAAAGTACAGTTTTAATCTTTATATGTGTGTGTGGTGCAGGGGGGATGGCTGTCAGTTGGGAACTAGGGGGTAGGTACCTGATGATTAGTCCAGGGGAGAGTCAGGGGGGGCTGTTGATTGATAAACGCTAAATTGACTCGTTTTTATATAGGACTTTTCTAGTCTAGCGACCACTCAAAGTGCTTTACATCATATGCCTCACATTTACCGAATTAAACTCCTCACATTTAAAATCGCAAGAGCATTTTACACCCTCATGATGAGAAACAGGTATAGATACATGTGACATGCTGTAGTTAAGTAAGACAACACAAAAAGAGGTGAGTCTGTTTAACTGGATCAGAAGTTTATTGAGAAATGTTTCGTCACTCACCAGGTGACTTCTTCACTCACCTTCTTCTTCTTCAGACTGAAGAAGTCACCTGGTGAGTGACGAAACGTTTCTTAATAAACTTCTAATCCAGTTGAACAGATTCACCTCTTTTTGTGATTTCCCTACCTGGATTATTGAGCATGCATCAAGACACTTAAGTAAGACAAGTAACAGATTATCCAGCATGCCTTGAATGCATCAGTTGTTTTTTTTGGGCTCCAGACTCTATACAGTTCACGCTCAGCATTCACAGGCCAGTCCATTGCTGTTAAAAGATAGTTGTATTATTTTTTAGCCCAGACCTCATTAAAATTTGCTGTTCATCACTGTGGATTATACACCCAAACACTTAATGGTGAAAGTTGATTTGTTTCATGTTTATTCATAACGGGTCTTGAACATGAGGTGAATCCATGTTAATTTGGAACTTTTCAGTTGATGCAGTAAATCCCAGCATTCTGTTAACTTATGGACTTGAGAGCAGGAAGGAAGGCTAGATACTATCTTTTTCCTTGTACATACGTGCAATAAAATGTGCACTCTGAATTCAACCTATCCTATTATATAGGAGCAGTGAACTGCTGCAGCACCCAGGGACCAACTCCAGTTATTGTTCCTATTTCCTTGGTCATGGGCACAGGCAGGAGTTTTAACCCGGAGGAAACCCACACAGACACGGGGAGAAAATGCAAATTCCACACAGAAAGGACCTGGGATGGGATTTAAACCCAGGACCTCCCATCATCAAAAAGACACGCATCTCTTAATACTCCTGCCTGTGTCCCTGAGCAAGGCAATAGGATAAAGAACTTGAGTTTGTCCATGGGCACTGCATTGTGTAGGAGTAGTGAACAGTTCACTACTGCTATACAATGGGATAAAGAGGATACATTTCATTATATTTATGTACAGCGTCAAATTAATTAAGCTTCTTCATATGGATTTTTAGCATGATGACCCAATAGTTTGCCGGATTTTTGTATTGGTAATCACAGTCTATAAATGTATGTAGAAATACAGGAAACTGGCTTCAAAGCACTTCTTTTTCCTGTGGGACAACCCCCAGACCTCGTTTATGATGTCCTCCTTTTCTCGAACCAAAGGTACACCCTTGGATGGATAGGTCTGTAAATTGTGGATAAACTTAGTAGCAAATATCACGGGTTCAGGCGGGCGAGTCAAAAAATAACAAAGTAACGTTATGAGTAACTGATAAATAACTTACAGAAACATTGAGTGCAATAGGCAAGGCTGTGCATTACTTGTCCACTTGCTCTTACCCCTCTATCTCACTCACTTTCAAACACGTATACACACACACACACTTAAGCACTGGCCATCATGTCCGATGAGGATGCCTGCTCCGGGGGGCTTTCACCGGCCTTGGGGGGAGGGGCTCACACAGTGATAGTATTATGGTGAGGGTGTTGGTGTGCAGTCCTCACTCCCATCACCTTGATCACCTTTGGCTGGTGGTCAAGTCAGCTGCTTGTTTGAGCTCAGGTTGTACACTCCTTGGCATAGCACCTCTCAAAGTTTACCCATATGGGAGTGTTAGGTGAAAACACCTCAAGGGACCAGTGCAGCTCTGAAATGCCTTTGTCCCAGTTACCATGGGTTGCCACGAGGAGGCATAGTAGGAGTCTTAGTGAGGGAGAGGCTAGGGAATGACCACAGAAAGCTTACACATTGCTTCGTGGATCCTGGGTGGGGTGCCCAGCAGCAGGAGCTAAAGAAGGGAGGTTGTAGGCATCCCTACATGGCATTGCTTCCTTAGCCAACCGCACTAGACACATCACGATACCATGCCTACTGCAGCCAGCCTACACAGACACACAGGCAGCTTTCTCATCCATTTGCGGTTTTGGTCAGTGCATATCTTTAATGATGGATGGATGGATATCTTTAATCTGCAGCTTTGCATATAAATTTTATCCCTAAGTGGTTTCGTTAACTTTTGTGTCCACTCCCAGAAGTCTTTTGGTCAGAAAGAAGAGGTGCGTGCATGTATGTGTGTATATGAGCAAGAGAAAAAGAAAAAGTTCATGTCTTTAATGATCGGCTACTTATTTTGCCTCTGTTCAACAATAAAGAAAAGCATTTGGGTCGATCTGTTTGATTATTTAGTAGCCTAGACCCAGATGTTATTAGGCTGAGATGCAATAGGCTATGCCTTGGAATCAGTGCATCATGTGAGGCAAACAGCCTAAAAATGAAATAGTACAACACTGGTCACTTTGCTGTAGCCTGGGCTAAATTTGGAGGTTTATGGGTCAGGTCGAAGAGGGTTCCAGTGGTCAGTTATTGCATATTTTAGTGCATCTGGCAGTGTGGATTGGCTCTCACTGGTAGGTGTAGCTATTAAAAAACCCTGACCCGTCCATCACATACATGTATTGCTTCGGCAATGCATGTATTAGAATTGGAATGGTACAGATACGATTAGCATGGCCCCTGCACAAGGATGACATGCAAATTCATGAAGCGTACCTCATTTTATGGGCCAGCATGCCTCAATAGATAGGGCAGTCATCTAGTAATCAGAGATCGGCGGTTTGATCCCCTGCAGAAAGCATGTCGAGGTGTCCTTAAGTAATACACTGAACCCCCTAATTGCTCCCCGAGAACTGGGCTGCGATTGCGCTCACTGCTTCTATACGATAGGATTGGATAAATGCAGAGAGCAAATTCCTCCAACCTTGGTCACCTGGCAATCAAACTCTTTCTTCTTCTTCGCTAGCTGATATATTTAAAAGGGAACATGTGCTTCTTTTAACATACGCATCCATTGACATGATTCCACGTGACCATGTTTGTCCCAGTGTGTGTATGATGTTCAGTGTCGTGTCACACAGTTCAGGCTCGTTCAGAGACCACTGGAATCCAATGTTTCTGGTTTTTCCCCTCATCTTTTGCTGTCATCTCTTCATTTCCAGTAGCACTTGCAGCATCCTTTTACAGTTCTTGGTGTGAAAGTAGGATGCTGCTGGTGCTGTGCCCAGCGTAATCAGAGCAAATGTGTTAATGCATTGTGCAACAAATTGAAAATAATTGGTTTGATGGTGAAGGGGTTGAGTTTGAGCATTTTTTTGTATGAGAGCCCCTTTACTGGTTCCAACCTAACAGACTTGATTGCAGTAGGAGCTGCTGTGTTGATTTTGGCCCTCCAGCAGGTCCCAGTCTCGCCACAGGAGGAACATAAAGATGATTAATCACAAACACAACTCGGCTACATCTAATTGCTAATCCCCTGTGGGTATCCTACTGCTGTTATAGAGCAATGGATCACCTTAAATGTGTGTGGTCATAAAGCCAGGTATCAGTGGATGATCCCTGTGTTGGCATCCTTCATGTGATGGAGCAATTGGAGTAGAGGATGGTCTGAATAGCGGAATGGGCACCCCAGACGGTAATAAGCAGTGAGGGCCATACAGCAGATAGCCAAGTGCTCATTTTCCGCTGTACCGTATTTGGCCTGAGTTTTGGGCTGATGTATGAGATGGAACAGACGTTGGCCATCTATTTGACATATGCGTCTGAGGACAGAAGTGAGAGAAAAGTTAGCAGTTTTCAGAAATGGTTGCACGCAGAGAACTTTTCTCACATTGACATGCACCTGCCATCACTGCTCCACTGGAGTGGCGGGTTTGGGTGCCCATTTAGGTCAGGTCCATCAAAAGTTTGGTCAGGTCAGATGGGACAGGGCCAAATTTATGTTATTACCCAGCCGGCCCCCAATCACTGCCTCACCTCTTTTTTGATCTTGGCCCTGTAATCACTACTGTCTTATCTACATAAGGAAGCACTTGCCAGCTACCCATGTGGTAGCCCAGATGCTGTACCACCCTCCACCCAACTACATGCTTCTTTGGGTTGGCTATGAGCCTCACTTATCTCAGGGATTTGAGCGTGACCCCCACCCACTGCATGTGGTGCTGCCAGCTGTCACTATGGATGATGATATCATCCAGGTAAGCAGCAGCAGGCTCAGCGTGAGGATGCAAAAGTCCATGAAGAAGCTTTATTTATTTGTCATTGTGCATACATAGAATAAAATTTGTTCTCTGCATTGAACTCATCCTATAGTATAGGAGCAGTGAGCAGCTGCAGCATCCGGGGACCAACTCCAGTTGTTTTTCCTATTGCCTTGCTCAGGGGCACAGGTAGGATTATTAACCCTAACATGCATGTCTTTATGATGGAGGAAGGAAACCCATGCAGACACAGGGAAAGCATGCAAACTCCACACAGAAAGGATCTGGGTTTGGAACCCAGGACCCTCTTGCTGTGAGGCAACAATGCTAACTGCTCTGTCACTGTGCCGCAATATGATAGAATAGGGATGGGAAGTATCACACCCCAAAGGGAAGTGTGACAAATTGGCCCAATCCATGCAGATTGCAGAAGGCCATGTTTTCCTTGGGCTCAGGAGACAAACAACTGTGCTGGTATCAATTGACTGAATCCGGTATAATGAATAAAACAAATTGTATCCAGCCATTCTAGGAGCCAAATTTGTACACCTTGTATTCCCTTGAAAACAGTACTGACGTCACTGCCCACACAGGTTTACAGATGTATACAAATCCATGGGCAGTGGGGATTTGTGTACTGGTACACAGCTTCCACACCATGTATGTTGTATAGACCAATTTTTGTGTCCAATTAGTGTGATTTTGCAGGTTGGCCAAAAAGGTTAATAAAAGTTTGAATTTAGCTGATATTTTATTTAGAGGTTTTTTTTCATTGGATTCTGTTGGGATGCAATTTGCAGTTTAAAAATCCTTCACTATGATTACATATTTATGCGTGAGTGGTTAACAATACTTTTTTTTGACAAGCCTTAATTTCTTTCTATCTTGATTAAATATGGTTTTCAATAAGCATTACAACAACTGTAATGATCCTTATAGGAATAAGCAAAGGGAGTATGATCCTTATACAGATAAAGATCATTCTGTATTGAGTGCTCTGAATAGTTGCTAGATTAGAAAAGCACTATATTAGAACAAGTCCATTTTCCATTTATTACTGGAGAGTAAGAACAAACTAAACCTTGAGGTGGGATTTGTTTTTAATATCCTCCAGGGTCTGTGGATCAGAACTAGCTCAACGGTAGAGCATATGCCTTCAAGTCAGGCATCGTGGGTTCGATCCTACTGTGGGGTATCAGGGCATCTTGCCTTAATCCCCCTTGCTCAGGTAAATTTGGGGATATCTAGTTGAAGGGCTTTGAGTGGTCGCTTGACTAGAACAGTGCTATCTATATAAGAATGTGACCTTTTACAATACATAACCAAAGATTTTCACTGACTTTCTGTCATTTTTATCTTGTTTGGTTCTTGGTAATGCCTGAGCTTTGGCTTCCAATTCAGGTTCACAGTTGGTAAAACTATGCTTCTACTCCAGTTGCTTCTCAAATGCTTCCACCATCTTTCCTCAAAACTAAACTGAATACTGACCCTTTACATACAAACCAGGTAAAGTGGGGTGTGCTGGAAGCCATTTATAGTCAATTGTGGAAGTGGTCGGAGTGCTCATGCACAAGTGTGCAATTTCAGGATGATGGAGATGCATGAGGAGAAAACAAAGGTGAATAGATGCCTGTGGGCTTTCATGAACAAAAAGACTGCATATGCATGTTTCCTGTTTTGGGTGCACATATATTACTACACTGAAATATACCTAGACTTCTCTAGATTTGACCACAGCAGTACGTTGACCTGGAGCAGTGAGCAAGCATCACATTTTGACACATTATTCACTCTGCACGGGGTGGAGTGCGGTGTTTCAGTGGTAGAACGCATGCTTCAGGAACTGACGAGCCAGAGGCAGTGGGTTCGAACCCACAGCACAGGCATCAGGATGGGCATATGACCTTAATCCCCCCCTCCAATGATCATCTAAGTCCATGTCTACCCCCACAACATGGAGACTCGCCATGACATGTAAACCGGCCTCTCTCTCTATTTACTCTACAGGAGTCCACACGGAACTGCGTAGACCCATCAGAGTTGAAAACTAGAACTATCCGACTACACCAGGCACTGATGAATTCCTCTATTACTATCATCTCAACTATGGCCTTCAATTCTGCTTGTATCCCTTCATTCTATGCTCAGGTAAGTGGAACAGCTGTATGTGAACTCCAACCCCAGGGGACGTGCCAGTGTAGTGTTGCATGAATGTCATGTACCCTCGCAGGGGGAGAATAGGTCTGGAAAGTGTTGTTATGTTACTGCTACATCTGCCTAATGGTGAGATGTGTCTAGCCAAGAGGTCTAAGGTGTAATCGGCAATTTTTGAATCCTCTTGAAGCTACTACTCGCTTTTAATCGCCATTGTAGCCAAAAACATAGAGCGTTACTGAATATTTCAGGAGGTTGAAGGGATTGACTTGTGTCACTCCCAACCCTGTCAGTGCACACCACTTCATAAAGGACATTGCCAACTAAGTGTCTGAAGTCACTTAGATGGATGACAAGTAGACTGTTGATCTTTTTTTTTTTGGATTCTCCTAAATTGAATCCCCTTTTTTCCCACCTGAGTTCCCCGAGTTCCCTACTGCTGGGTCAGTCTCTTTGATACCCCTCTAGAGCATCAAGGAGGAAGTCGTAGCATGTGAGACCTCCAAGTCCCGTGACAACAAAACCCTCACTATTTCACACATCACGGTCTCGCAGGGAAAGCACAGTGCTTTCCCGTCAGAGGAGAACAAAGCAGAGTACTTTCCATTCTCTTAGCCATGAGCGCCCGGACGACCCAGAGAGGGACACTAGCTAGTCTACAATCCTTTATCCAACCTAACCCTTATACTCATGTGAGGCTTAGCCAGGATTCGAACACCCAACTGCATGACGCAGAGATGCACTGAACATAGGTTCCTTAACCCCCTACGCCGTGAACCATTGATCTTGTCCCTCAGTGCCAGCTCCCAAAGGCACGTTCCTCTGTACGTTCCAAATGTTCCTGTGTCTAGTAAGTGTAGATTTGCTCTAAAACCAAGAGCATATTGAATTTCATTCACCTTGCAGTTACTTGGCTATCCTACCAGCTTTCTTAAATCGGGTCCAAAAGAATCCCTTGGGTTTTCCACCCAAAAGCAGCTCATAAGGAGAAAATCCTGTAGGGCCCGGGGAACCTCCTACGCTGCAGACAACAGGATCGAGCCGTAAATCCCAATTATGAATGAATATCTGTGTAAACGTATGGATGATGGACTTAAGTGTTTCATTAAACCACTCCATCCGAACGACTGTGGGCGGTATACGCTGGCTCAAATTGATTTATTTTCCAGCAATATACGATACATCTTATGAATTGTGCATGACATAAACATCATCCACCCCCACAACGTAGCGACTAATCATGACACGTAAAAATGGACTTTTTCCTTTATCCCTGTTTTAGTCACAGAAGTAACCAGCCATGGGATTATGATATGGTGCTGTGAAAAGATAGTATTCCTGATGTCTCTTTTAGGCACCAACAACCGGGTTAGTTGGCTCTTCCCTTGACGGTTACAACTCCGTCTTAAGAGTCTGTCCTTAATGAGGGAAGAATAAGGGCGAGCAAGTGATGTGCATCTGTTGACCATCAATACACATCCCCTGATTATAGGTGGGGGTAATGGGAGTTGCTGGAGCTTCTTTCAGAGACTTCAGTAACTCCTCAAACAACTCAACAGTGTTGACCTGTGATGGGTACAGCCCACAATGAACCTTCCTCCCAGTCATCCATACATCTCCACACATTAGTTAATTACAAAGGTGACGCTGGGCGAATCTGTGGATTACATCACAGGGTGCATACGGCAGGAAACCACAGTCTTTAATCTAAGTGGTTTGCCTTTGTCCACTCGTAATCATGGATATATGTGAATTTCCCCGTTTGCGTAGTTAATCTCAGTCCATAATGCCTTCAGCATGCCCAAGGCCAGACAAGGCTTTGGGGAACATAGTTTTTATGCGGCTATGACTTGGCCACCTGCTCTGTCTAGAGGAAGGTGGGATGGCTGATAATATTGATCTCGATCCGCAGCAGACTGGGTTCACAACTTGTTCCAGGGGTTGCTCTATCATCTCCCTCCCAAGTCCAGCCATGTCGAGCGGTTGCGCACCAAAGTGAAAGAGACACCCAGAGGTTGAGAATGAGAATGTCTTGAACCTGCATCGATAGCCCTCAGGAGATAGCACCAGCATGTCCAGGGCCGCCATCTTTAGCTTATATTGATCCCATTTCTCTGCTTGGAGGTTGTGTGCCAGTTATTGATCCGGTATCTGCCCCGGCAGCAGGAGATTCCCTCAGACTTTGCCCTGACACCATCCGTCAGTGCTCTCACGTGGGCTACTACCTGTCACGAGCTGTAGTCAAATGAATTAGATGATAGCTTTATTACTTCGATGTCATACGTATTTTCAGTTTATCTGTGCTGATTCAGCAGAAGATGGTGGAAGTTTTTTTTTTCTTCTCTTGTCTCTTCTTTTCTCCTTTCCTACAAATGTGAATGGTGTGATGTGAGTCCTTCTTGTGTGTATATGTAGTCTGTCCTCCTGTCAGACCTCTGTGATGATAGTGGATGCATGGTTCCGGTCCTAGGCTGTTCCAGTGGCATCTGCTTGACATCCTCATCAACATATACTTTGCTTGATTCGCAATTGGTCTCTGAATTGTAAGGGTGGAAGTAGACCTGAATAATTTGGAAATCAGGTTGGGTACCCTTCCTGGCATCCTGCAGTGGTCATTCCCAGGTGTGCATGCTGTACCACCAAGCTACTGCAGCCCCTTCAAAGTTCATCATATTTTTCATATTTTTCATATATCTCATTATTCTGTTATCCCCCCAGTGTTGCAATCTGTAAACTTTTTTATTCTGTATTCACAACATCGATTGCCACCTTTGCATCTTGGGAGAGAGATCCCTCCTCTGTTGCTCTCCCGGCGATTTCTTCCTACTTTTTCTCCTTGCCAAAGTTTTTTTTAATTTATTTTTTATTTTTTTCGGGAGTTGTTCCGTATCTGATGTGAGGGTCTATGAACAGGATGTTGTGTTAGTGTAAAGTCCATCTATTGTCAACCACTGATCTGAAGTCAGGTCACAGAGTCATGCTGGAGTCTATCCCATCACTCATTGGAAAAAAAGGTGAGAAAACTCCCTGGACAAGTCCTCAATCCATCATAGGGCTTGAGCAGTTCCATTTTTTACTCAAGGACACCAAAACACACTTTCTGCAGGAGCCAGGGATCAAACCACCAATCTTCTGATCACTAGACAACCACCCTGTAAAGGCAAATGGTCCTCCGGTGGCGTAGAGGGTTAAGGTAATGTTTAGCGCATCTCTGCATCATGCAGTTGGGTGTTCGAATCCCAGCTAGGCCGTTTCCAACCACAGAGTGAAGGGCATAGTTAGTGGGGTATAATTGGACAAGCCTCACATGGGTATAGGGGTTACGTTGGATAAAAGATTCTAGGTTTCAGTGCCCCCTTCTGGGTCATCTGGGCACTGTTAAGTGAAGGGAAAGTACTCTGCTTCATTCTCAGAGACAGTGATGTGTGAAATAGTGAGGGCCAGTCATCACGTGACTTGGAGGAGACACAAACTGCGGCTTCCTCCTTCCTGTCGACGCTCTAGAGGGGCATCAAAAAGCGATTTTTATCAGCAACTAGGGAAATTTGCGTGGGAAAGAAAGGGGATGTTTTTTTTTCTTTTAAAGCTCACTGAGGGGAATTTGCACGCTGTGAAAATGAGCTATACAAATATAATGGACTTGACTTAGTTGTCTGTAGCTAAATTCAGCAGCTTTCATATTTACTAAGGATCCTCCTTACGGATCGAGGCTGTATCTTGAAGCTATTTTGTCACTTGAAGAACATCGATGTGTCTCTAATATACACTAGTATACCACTATAATATCCCATTTTTCACAAGTCCTTTCATCTTCCATGGCTTGCTTCGTTTTAGGCGGGCCAAACTATATTCTTACAGTGGCTGGAAGGCCCTGTGTTACAGGATTGTTGTTGAAACCTGGTGGAGAGCTTATTTTCAGTAGTCTGAGCACTTTGTTTTTGTCGATGCTTTGGTTGATGTTGAAAATTGAGTTGGTTGCTATCAGTTCCAACAAATCTACATTTGGCTGCTCCCATCGAGTATATTTATTTGAAATGTATTTATCTCGGATTCCCTTCCAGTTATTGATGTTTGGGGCTTTTTTAATGGAACAAGCAGGGTGTATATTTTCATGAAGCGAATGATGAACCGTGTCTTTAAAATAAAGTGGATGCTTGGGAATGAGAGGCTTAACGATATTTCAAAGTGAACGGGATCCCAGGAGCCTAAGGTAACGGTTTCGAATTTGCTGCACTGCACTGAGCAGGATTGTAAAAAACTGGCATTGTCCCTCAACTCAATTAAAATATCTCCAATTCGAAAAAAAAGACAAATACTGGAAACATTACTCAATACCTATTTCCTCCTTAAACAGAATAGTTTACAACACTTTTCCAAACAATGAAACATATATTTCATTCAGCAGGAAAATGGCCTTTGAGTAAATTATAGCCAGATCCAATTAAAATCGCATAAATGTTCTAGCAATTACTGCGACAAATGGGAAAGAAAGAAGTTGGTTATATAGTGGAGCTGCAGCAATGATGAGCTTTTATTATGCAAGGTGCTGTGAATCTCAGTCTCCTTCACACACACATTCACTCGATTGTCTGCTAGAGATAGTTAGTATTTTCCCTATTGTCTGTGGTGCACAATACAATAAAAAAATTAACAATATTATTCTGACTATGATTTTTAACGGCTGAGTGTTGAATTTACATCTCTAACAGAAGCTTTCTGATAGGAGTGAGTCCCTGTGTGAATTTTTCCAAGTATCTCTTCAAGTATCTCTTTCATTTTCTGTGTGTGTGTGTCTCTGTGTCTGTGTGTGTTTGAAGGGCAATGTACTCTTTAGGACATCCATTTACCAAAGTAACAAGCAATCTTCCTGATGAGTAGACAATGTATACAAACTCTATGCATTAAATGTTCATGCACATTTATAGATGGAGATTCAAGCACACATTGCTACACACACAAACACACACAAACACACACACACACACACTTCTACAAACATGTCACATTATATTTATGGAAACGCTGCCAGAGGAAGCCAAGAAAAAAGTAATTTAGCACTTCAACCACCAAGACAGTGTTGAAGGTGCTGATGTAATGTTCACTCTTCGCATTGACATTACATTTATATTCACACATTTGAAGATCACCACATGAAAACTATATCAAGGATGTGAAAAGGATCTTGAGTTTATGTGAACATGTGTGAGTGCACTTGTATGTGTGTGGAGTCCTCTGAAGAGGGGCAACCTTAAACTCCTTAAATGCCCTCCTGGTTTCATTACCCCTCATCCCTTGCCTCGTTCCCATGTCTATTCTTGTTACCCTATAAATCTTTCCATTTTCCTTCTATCTCTCATCTCCCTTGCTCTCTTCCCTCCCCATACCCCCACCCTACCTCAAGGCTAGACTTATGAAGCATCAGGATCCTCCTCTCTACGCAAGGCCGTATGAGATTAAGTGCTTGTGTGAGTGCACGTGCGTGTGGATCTATGCTATAGCAAGACTAGTGAACCAGAGTGCAAGACAAAGGCGAGGGAATTTAGTAAATATGGAAAAAAAAGTGTTTATTAAGGATGGCAGCCCAGGCAGTAGGAGGAGAGGTGATGGTAGAGCCAGGCCGCACTGGACCTGTGGACGAGGGACCAAGCACGGCTGGATGATGTCAAACAGGATTAGCAGGCTAGCTGGGGAGACGGACAAGCAGGCAGGCAGGGGAACCGGGGAGCAGTTATACTAGAACACAGAGAAATGCTGTAAGTAAAAGCTATGCAACAGCACTGGGAACGAGCGTATAATCACGAGGGGCTGAGAGCAAGAGAGCAAGAGAGAGAGGGAGAATAACGTAGTGGCTCAAACAACCATCTGGCGGTGAGTGGATGGAAAGCCGGAGTAGATATGCTGGTGAGCAGAGGGGGAGGTGTGCTGGCTGGCCAGGTGAAAGGAATGACGTAATCGGGGAGAGGGAGAC
>OMLC01054651.1:1449-11477 GCA_900302585.1 Regalecus glesne
GGGAGGGAGGGAGGGAGGAGGAGGGGGAGGAGGAGGAGGAGAGGAGGGCAGAGGACAGGAGGAGACAAGGGCAGAGGAGAGGAGACAAGGGCAGAGGAGAGGAGAGGAGACAAGGGCAGAGGAGAGGAGACAAGGGCAGAGGACAGGAGGAGATGAGGGCAGAGGAGAGGAGACAAGGGCAGAGGAGAGGAGACAAGGGCAGAGGACAGGAGGAGATGAGGGCAGAGGAGAGGAGATGAGGGCAGAGGAGAGGAGGAGCTGATGGCAGAGGAGAGGAGGAGACGAGGGCAGAGGAGAGGAGGAGATGGAGGGAGAGGAGGTGTGGAGTGGAGGAGGTCTGATGTACTTCATGACCTGTTCAGAGGACTATGGGCTTCATACTGTGGGGATAGGAGCTGCTTAGCTATCACTGGAGCAAAAGCTGCAAGAATGTGAGGATAATGTGCATCTCCGAGGATCAGGGATTGGACCATATTCATATAGGACGCATAGGAAAATTGCACTTTTATAGCATGTCCAATTTACATTACCTTCTTCTCTGTATCATGAAACTTGTCGGACAGCAAGAAGGGCACACCATCTATTGCTGCAAAGAGGTAAGAAGAGAAATGGTGAGCTGCAACAAACAGATACCTCAGAATTTGGACACGATGTCATGACTCCTATTCTCGGCCCTGCGTGTGCATTTCAACAGGGCCACATGTTACAAAGCAGGAGAGCCGAGCTATCAGCCTCACCCGTTTCCCTCCTAATCCCTCCCCTTCTTTTCACTATGCAGGGAAAGATGAAAGCCTTTTTATTCTCTGCTGTATTTGAGCACCTCCTCCCGCTCCTTCAGCCAACCCTTCCCACCCCTTCTCCAGTTTAATTACTCTTGATTATTCCTGATTCTGTCTTGTCAGGGAGATGTTCACCTCCGAAACAAAGACACACTCGCTCTTGCACAGAGAAAGCAGGGAGAAGGGAGACAAAACGTTCACCCGGATATCAAATTTGCATGAAAATAAGCCACACTTTTCAGCCCGGGGGAAAAAAGAAAAGAAAAAAAAAAAGTGGATTGAAATGAGGACTTGCCAGGAGCGTGGTGGTATAATTAGCATTTGACCAAACAAACGAGCTTCAACAGAGCTATAATTAAGCAGGCCTGTAATTAAGTGTATGCCCTTTATCATAATGATCGTGGTTAAAATGCTGTGATGGATGCCAGTTGATTATTAATGGTGTAACCCTGTACGGCATGCATCCTGCACTGGAATCAAGGTGTCACGACTGTCAGGCTAGAGAGCAGCCCTTTGTTTATAAAATACATTAGGGCCCAAATTAACACCGGGTGACAAGGGACACAAAGCCTCGCGTCTCTGGACTGAAGGGAAAACCACAGCTGCTCGGCACCGTCGGTCAATCCCGAATCTGGAGGCACGGAACTGGCCGCTGTTGGCTTTGACAACGGCCCCAAACATCACGAGGCCAGGGCTCCAACTGGCGCTCCATAAGCCGGAGTCCGCCGGGCTGCTGGCACAGGGAGAGAGACCGTTAAATGTGAGCCAAACTGTACATGACTCATCACCTTGGATCTGATGCTTTTAAACGTCTCCGCTTCCCAGCGACATTTAAATCCATGACACTTTGACATGACGTTCATTATGACTCACATGTGAGCGGCTTTACTTCGGGCAACTGAACACAGATCCATGGCTGTGCATTTCCCGCAGGGTGCGTCACAGAGTAATAATTACCCCCCAAAAAGTGACCCTGGCCATTGTGCCTGGAGAGAGGGAGACATATTGTTCTTATTCAGCTCTCCGGCTCCCCAAGAACACCAGGTCCTGTAGTGAGACCGTGGCTTCAGAAAATGGCAAGGACTGCAAGTTCCGCCCCGGTTCCCTGCTTACACTCACCCAGGGGCCACTCAATGACCCTGCCCTGACAGCCAACTTTGGCAGCGGCTCTGGATATGAGGCTATCTCCAACAGCGGGGGTGATTGAGAGGGTTTGATGGCTTATTTAAGGCCATAAAAACAGTTGAATGAACATGTTCTCCTGTGCTGCTGGGAGCACCGACACCAAGCACAGCGGCAGTAAAGGAGAGTCCATTTAAATCAATAGCCAGGGATGGAAGGAGGAAGCTTAGGTATTGGTAATGCTTTGCGTGCCACAAACAGATGAAGACCAGAGGGTCTGTAATCTGCACGAGGATTACGTTTAAAACTGGATCTCATTTTGCCCTCCAAAAGGGTGACATAGCTCAGTGGGTAGAGCGGTCATCTGGCAATCGGAAGGTTGCAGGTTCGATCCCCGCTCCTGCAGAAAGCGTGTCGAGGTGTCCTTGAGCAAGACACTGAACCCCTAACTGCTCCCTGAGCACCATATGGTGGCAGCTCACTGCTCCTATACAATAGGATGGGTTCAAATGCAGAGAAATCCAAATTTCCCCTTGTGGGACTGATAAGGGAATCAAAAAAACAACAAAAACAAAAAAAGGCCTCCGCACTAGAGATGCCCTGAGAGTTAGATGACAACTGCATCCGGTGGCCGTATCACAGAAGAGTCTGGAGGAGCAAAGACCACGAGTGATGCTCGCCCACTTTTCTGGAGTCCACTGAAATTCAAGTATGAAGTGTTTGGTAGCTATTCAGACTCAGAGGTTATTCGATGGTTGTAGTGTCTGAATTCACTGAATATTAAGATCATGATGATGATGATGATGATGATGGTGATGATGGTGATGGTGGTGGTGGTGAGCACAGAGGTGGCGTTAAGTAAGAAGGACCCCATGGCTTGAGTGATGATAGTGTAAAGAACGGAGTCAGCACGGGCCCCGTGTGGATCATTGCCTTATTAATGGCTCCGTCAGGTGCAATGAGCAATGGCTGCATTGTCATCTCCAGCCCCAAGGCACAGATGAATGGCTGTTTCAGGGCGGGAAGGGCTCCCTTGTATGCTGGGCTGAGCACTAATCCCTCACTCTTCCATTGTTGGATGCACTGTCACCCAGGACTTCAGCAGCCCCGCTCTCAACCCTACATTGCATTTCCAGGGCCCAAGCGTACACACACACACACACACACAGGCGGGCACGCATGCACGGAGACTCACACTGTTGTGCTCAGACATTGACGGATGGAAAAATGTGCGTGGGTGATCGAGCATACCCCATATTACCTGAACCACAACTCAAGAGTAACACCTCAGGAATGTTGATGAACTTTTATTTTACACTTCACTAATTCCGCAGAATTGCATTGATCTCCGTCTACTGCGATTACCCGGGTGAATCTGTCTCGCGCCTGAGAGTCACACACAGTCAGAGTAATGGCTCTAACAAATCTCATGACGGCAAGGCACTGTGCTGGGTTCTATTGTAATGCCTTATTAAATAAGTAGTAATGAGACACAAAGCACATTAAAAAACGATTCATCTTCCCCTCAAATTTGATTCTTATCCTTTTAGATGCATAACAACCAGACGCCTCTTTTGTTTAGCCGGGCTAGGTGTTGCACGCATGTGATGCTTCTCCTGTCGGTGTGACTCGGAATTTGACCAGGATTCTTTATGGAGACCCTGGCAAATGCTATTCCTGATGCAGACCCCCTCTCTCTGTCAGCTCGCTGGATAATGGTGAGTAGATGAGCAGAGAGCTGGAGGAGGACCCCCTATGCCCACTCACAGCCCTTAGCCCCGCTCTGACATGAGGAATAGTGCCCATCCCTGACAGCATCTCGGAGACATATTGTAGTTTATTTTGTCGCCCGGGCATGCCATCTGTGCCATTCCAATAGAGGGTGTGTGTTCAGGCTGCTGCAAGAGAGAGGGTGCGAGGCTCTCGGTCCCTCAGTAGCTCTGCAGCCACGGCAGGTCATTAGTCAAATTGCCTAATGAGAGAGAATACAAATGGCCCCCCTACCCTGACAGGAGGAATTTTGGAGGTGTCAGAGCTCCTGACCCGTGCTATGAGAACAGATGATAGCGAGTTGCTATTTTCAGATTCTTTTAATGACTATGGCTCTATGAAACCCATTCTTTTTCTTTTATCTTCTGCCCCCTCTCTCTCCAGCCCTCTAGACGGAACAGTGAAGTTTGAGTGGAGAAAAAAATGTCTAAAAAAAAAATACTGAAAATCTTACTTGGAAAATCGGCAGTACAACTTCTTCTCTTGAAAGTACAGAAAAGTGTTTACTGTGAATTTAATCCGCATCCCTTGAATGATGAAATAGACCGAGCATTACAATTAAGGATTTAAGATGAGCACTTTTGGGCGTGGTCAGGATTAGGGTCAGCTATAAGGTTAGGGGATAGGGTCAGCTTGGTCATCGATAGGATTAGGGTGGTTAGGGTTAAGGTGGTCAGGGTCAGCATTATTAGGCTACATTAGCTTAGCTTCCTGCTGAGGACAGGAGGAGACGGAGATTGATGATCTGCCGTGGCGACCCCTAAAGGGAGCAGCCCAAAGTAGAAGTTGTAGAAGTTTTTTTTACAATGTCTCCGACCTGTGAAGGGATGGAGTTACATCACACGCAAACACAAAAACGTTGTCTTGAATATAGAGATGAAAAGAAAACTAAAACACTGAAATCAAATCAAAGCATTGCTTACGGCCGGAACAAGCTTGTCTTTAGTTGCTTTAGGATAGTCGGCACGATGCATAAAGGAATGGCTGCAGTAATGGATGAAAACAAGAGGATTTAAACTTGGTATTTGCTCCCTTTGAAAAGGGATTTGAAAAGGGCAATTAGTTTTATTCATCTTGCCTGACAAACAACAATAACCCCCCCTCTCTCCCTCCGATGATGAAAATTCCACAACTTGTATGAACATAAAAACCCAGGACATACATTTTTAACATAATTACCAGAAACAGACACATTCAGTCTCATCTCTCATGTCACCCAACTGTTTTGCTCTATTGCAAATTCATCAATATTATCATTTCCCTGTTTGTACCACAAGCATTCCAAATGGCAAGCTGATTTAGAATGACCCACTTAGTTTTTCCATCTGTGACAAGCGGTCCTTGAAATCTGGTTGTGGGTACAGAGCCAGAAGGCAGTCCCAGCCGGATGCCGGTTCATCATTCTTCCAGAAAGTGGGCAGAGCCAGCAGCACCAACAGCGACTTGGCCACAAACACTTCTGCTTTTTCAGAAAACACTTTGTGGAGGCGGGGTTATTGGTGATAATTTCTCCGGTACGAGCGGTCAACAATGTACGGATCACCGAGATATTACACGGAAGCCGCGAGTTAGTCATGTTGAAGGAGCTATTCAGCACTTAAGGTGGAATAAAAAAACACTACATCTTTATGTTAGGCTCACACGGTACCATAAAAGAACCTGCACTGTGCGCAGCACAAGAATTGTCCTAAAGGGGCACATGTAATGATGCTGCGAGTGTTTGAGAACTACAGGTAGAAACCTTTTGGATGGTAACTGTTAACAGCCTTCATAAAATTAAACGGACAATCATACTTCAATCAGCAGCCTGGTGTCTTTAAAGACATCCCCACGGCACTGGGACTGAATCCCAGCTGTGGTTGCTGGTAAAATGTGCTCTAGAATGTGTGTGTGTGTGTGTGTGTGTGTGTGTGTGTGTGTGTGTGTGTGTAAATGGGGTACGCCTCTCTGGACAAGTGTAAATGCTGGCAGAGAGCTGACGGTAAATTGCATGTGCCGGATGGGACACAGCAGAAGGCACAATTACACAAATCCCCTCTTAATTAGCGGTTCTGTGGGCAAACTAACCCGTAATGATGCGAGGGATGTGGCGAGCCCCAGAAATCCTAACAAGAAACACTCTCCAGCGCTGGAGACTGGGTCATATGGCCCCGGCTCCCCTGAAGAAGTGACTGACGTGTGATCTGTTTTGATCAGTGCGGCCGTAAGAGATGATTCCCATGCTGCCCTGCTACCCCGCACACCCCGAGCCCTCTCTGAGCTACTTGCCCTCTGGACTGCGGGTAAAAACAGCAGGCCATGGGTGGTTGTGGGTGGCATTATTAAGTTCTCCATGCTCACAGTACCAGGCAATGTAAAGTGGCACCTCACATGGTGAATAATGAACTGTGCCAGAACGGAAGCAGGAGGGGTGACAGCCAAAGAGGCCTCTTTGGCAGCCACTAACCTGGGCATCCACCAATTTATCATCTCCCCGAACCAATCCACCAATGCCACGCTGCCATTTGTCATTAATTATGCTAATAAGGACAACATTACTCTCTTGATGAAACCGGCGACTGCAATTAGCACAATGCATTTACAGTCGCGTTCAAACGGAATTCTTTGAGTTCTGTCTCAACAGACGTGGATTTGATGGTTTGTGTCAAAGGGCCGATGGATTCCATAGCTCAGAGAAAACTTTGCTACAATCATCTGTACAATGGAACTAAAGTAAGCCCGTGGCTTTATTGCACTGACAAATCGAGACTTGTCCAATCACAGAGGAATCACAATTTCTTAATCATTCCATTTCATTTGCTTGGCTCACTAACACAGAAATGGCCTCATTTTTGTAAAGAGGCTGATCTGTTTGAACTTTTCCACAGCAGACTTCATGGCTCTTAGCAAACTAGTCTGAGCAGAACTATTTAATATAGCTTCTGGGAGCCCCATATGCCCTTTTCCAAAACGACTTCATTCCCAGAATCTCATTGTGCTTTCTAAATCACACCACAGTACGTATTAGAAGATCATTAATTACAAACTTAACAAGTCAGCAGAGCCATTAAAAGATCTTTAAGGCATATTTGACCATAAATCTCCTTAAACTATATTTAATGACTAGATTTTTTGTGAAATATTTTTTATCAAGTTCTAATTAGATGTATGATAACAAACCCTGCTGTACATGGGGCAAATGAGGGAGCTGTGACAAGCCCATCCATTGAGTCTGTCCACGTCTGGACACTGAAACTAATGGAGCACTGCTTCCATCTCAGGGATGGATAAAAGGCAATGAGGGAGGGGACTCCACAGTTCGGTCTGGCCTGCAAAAGCAACACCAATGAGGGCCACTTATTTGCCTGGAACAGACATCTGAAACTCCCTATGAGCTTCAAGGCCCGGGTGAAAATAAATCTGTTATGGCTCCAACTTGAACTGGGACTCAAACAGGGTGGAATCCATTATCACATAATCTACGATGTCAGGGGTCTATTTTTACGTCACGATTAGTCGCCAAGGGGGCGGCATGGCTCAGCGGGTAGAGCGGGTCATCCGGCGATCGGAAAGTTGCAGGTTCGATCCCCGCACCTGCAGAAAGGCGTGTCAAAGTGTCCTTGAGCAAGACACTGTTCCCCTAGTAGCTCTGCCCTGTGATAGACTGGGGACCCTTCAAAGGTGTTTTCCCACCTTTCACTCAATGAGAACCGAGATAGGCTCCACCCGCCACCCACATGACCCGGCCTCGGTTGATGATGGATGAATTAGTCCTCATGTTGGAGGGGTGGACATGGACTTAGACAGAGTTTAGGGGATTAAGGCCCTGTGGTGGGTTCGGACTACCAACATCTGGCTCATCGGTTCCCGAAGCGAATGCTCTACCCCTAAGCTACCGCGGCCCAGCGAAGCACAATGGTATATTTGGCTTCTATAACACAGACAAGACACAACTTTTAAAGACTTTGCACAGATGTTTGATCTTATTCATCTGAGCGCTGGAGAGTATTTACTGACTGTGGTGGTGCCTATAGAGCACATACAGGACATGAACAAACCCTGCGACTCCTCGACTACGTAAACACAAAAAACCCTGACCACAGGACACAAACTGGGTTCTGGAGCCAGTGGTCTTTGCAGATGCTGTCACCATGAATGCATTTAAAACAAGCAATTTAGCGGTATGTGTGTGTGTGTATGTGTGTGTGTTTATGTGTGAATGAGCGTGTGTGTGTGTGTGTTTGCGTACACACGTGTCCCGGTAGATACACATGCATGTATGTTTGTAAATGCTGGTGCTGACCCTCTCTCTTAGTCTTGGTTTTCAAGCTGACCACAGCTATGGAGAGGGAAAACATTTGGTTTAAGAACAGGTCTTTAATGTCTTGCTCCAAGCTCTCCAGCATTACTTCAGACATCAAGATCAGTTTTTCCCCATATCATACCCTGTCTGCACTGAAAGCTGGCCTGTAAAGCTCCCCCACAACACCTCCATAAATGATTCATTCAGCACGATTCAGCTGATGCAAAACAGAACGCGAGCGAGGAGTCGACTGAACCTAAACTGCAAGTGTGAGACCAATCGCAATGCTTCGTAATTTCATCAGCCCCTCGCAGGAAGAGAGGGAAGGAGAGAAAGCCAGAGGAAAGAGAAAGACAACGACACAGAGTAATAATAACTTTTGTGTCACTATCCACAGATTGTGTTTTTTAATCCCTCAGCCTAAAGAATTGTGTTATTCTAAAATATAGCCCTCGCGGCGCAGAAGCTGTTGAGATCCATCACGGTTGGAGATAAGAGTCGACTGATCTCCTCCCTCTGCACAGCCTAGCCCAGAACTACACAGGGAGATAAGATGGAACTTTTGTTTGAAACCTGATGAGAAGCCTCTTAATGAAAGTGCTGGGCCAAAAATAATCTTTTTTCTCCGTGTTAGTCAATCAAAAAATGGTGTAGTTGGGGGGGAAAAAGAGGAGAAAAGAAAGTAATTTTGCATAATCAGCGAGCACCATCTGGAACAATTAACCAAATTCCACAGAACTCAGAGGATCAGTCATATTGGCTTATTAAAGATCCAGAATTATACAAGTAATAAATCCTTGGAAAAGCGAAGCATACCCCTGCCTGTCATGACTATTTTAACTTCAAATACAGTGGAATACTTGATAAGGCTGAAAAGAGGAGATTAATATATGCAAATTATGTCGAGCATTTAAAAAGCCCCCCAACAACTGTCTGGGTTTTTTTCCCTGTCTCTTATTACGGCGCTTTATGTTTTATTCATACACCAACTCACCTGTCATTTCATAAGCTATAATATTATGAGGGCATTATTAAACAGCATAAAGTGGCGCTTTAATTGGAAAGCTCCATTGGATTTTCCAATTATTTGCAGCAAATTAAAAGCAGATGCACATAGTTTAATAAGAGCTCTAATGTTGTTTCCCAGATATCGAAAAAAAAAATCATTGTCATCCTGCCAAGATATTTTGCAAACTCAAGTTCATCTTGAGTCTCCCCCCTGCTGGTTTCTCTTCCCATTCCTCGGTAAAGGTTGAACTGTCACATGCCTGTTAATTGAAGTTAGTCTAATGGATAAGGAAATAATTGCTCTTCATATTGCGCTAGATCAGGGCCAATGTCAGGATTTATTTTTGATTAATGCGATAGATATGTAAATGCATAACTTTTTATTAGGTTTACCTTTTTTATCAGGAGGGTGTGTGCTGAATACTATACGCTGTTCCCCGGGTAATAACGAAGTAAGAAGGCGACGCTGCAGACTCCCATGTTGCACCTTCAATTTATTACACACTAACATTGGGAGAAAGAACTCGTGCATAGTTGGGAAAAAAGCACCACTTAAAATCAATTCATTTCTATCAAAGCCATGCGTTTTAAGGAACGTTCAAAGTTGTTTCCCCCCCATCACATTTTCAGATATTCTGCACTGCTGTCAGTATAAGTGTAATAAGCCTAATTGGCAAAAAATCATAACATCAATCAAACCAGGGGAAAAAAAATAAAGGTTCGCCCTGTTGTGAAAACTTCATAACTTTTCAAATGAGCTTGAACTGTCAAGTGAGAGAGGCCCATGAAATAAATGTGAATTAGTTTTTAATATTCGGGTAATAAATGTCAAGGCGCCTGCACATCACATCTGTACATGATGTGACTGCTGATGACAGATTTCCCAGACATGTTACCTCTCCTCCCCTCAACTCGCTTTTTTTTGTGTTGGGGTTTTTGTTTTGTTGGAAAGTGACGGAGGGTTTAATCAAGAAAGCAGGCAATTCATCACTCCTAAAGAAGGCGCCTGTACAACCCTGACAGAGCGCACATGGTTACAGACCAACTCGAACCTGGCCAGCTGTCAA
>OMLC01054690.1:1516-12617 GCA_900302585.1 Regalecus glesne
CTGCGTCTAACCGGTACGAGTTCCCCTCTCCCTCCTTGGTCTCTCACCCTTCATAGAACTCACCACAGGCCTTTTCTTTTGCCTCCCTCACCCCTCTGTTGGCTTTGTGCTGCACCTCCTTTCTGCTTCTCTCTGGCTTTCCCATGGTTCAAAGTTTGGAGGAAGTCTGATCTCAAATGGCGTGGATGCCTATAGTGAATCTGCTATTGTGTGTCATAGCACTTGCAAGTGACCTTGAGACAGCTGGAGAATCAATGGAGGGTAATCATCCAGACGGCATCAATAATATTCCAAATGCGTCCACACCACAGGTCTCACACACGAACACACACACGCGCACACACACACAATGCAGAGTGTGTGCTGGCTTCAGTGGATCATACAGAGCCAGACTATTATAATTTTGACATTTTAAAAGTCCTTTCATTCCTCCTAATGGCGGGGCTGTGGGGGCTCGGTGGCTGAGTGCGTGCTTTGGGAACTGAAAAGCCAGAGTCTGTGTGTTCAAGCCCACCATTGGGGGGGTCAGGAAGGGCATCCAGGCTTAATCCCCCCCTGCTCCATCTAAATCCATATTCACCCGCACCACGTGGGGACTGATCATGACTTGTGAAAATGGGCATAATGATTCCTAATGGCCTTGAAGAAGTCAGCCAGTGCTGCCAGCAGCATGGCAGATGTGACATGACTGTCGGTAACGGCTGTTTCGTGGTGAAACAGGACATCAGTATTCAACCAGCATCCCCTTACTCCCTTCCTGTTGTTCCAGGATTAGCCCCATCTAGTTTCCCCATCAATCAATTGCAGCCTAAACAAAGACTCGATGAGTTTGAGCAAATCTGGCGACCTCCATGAAGTCCAGTATCTGACTGCCACTGTACACTGTGTAAGCCAGGGACGGTTTCTTTCGGACGCTTTAATGAGTACCGCTAAAGCTCGATGGACCTCGATCTGCTGGGCTTCTATCTCCCTGAGAGGATGTGTCCTTGATCCTCTCGAAAGCATTTCTATATGTGGCTATACATAGGCGATATCTGGGCCTTCGACTACGGCCCTGGTCCATGAGTAATGATCCTTCTGTTTGTGGGCATGTGTGTGGAAGAGTTCATGAGGAGATATTGAATATATTTCCTCCTCTCCTGCACAGCTGGAGAGGAGGTCTTGGTCTTGTGTGCTCATTTATACGTGGACGTTTGTATGGTTCGTATGCACGTGGATGTTTGAGAGTGTGTGTGTGTGCTTCTGTGACATATCCATGTTCACACACACACGTCTGCATGTTTGCGGATGCAAATATATGTGTGTCTGTGTGTGTGTGTGTGTAATCTTTCTGGTATGTTCTTTGATTAGCGTGTGCAGCATGTGCGCACTCAAATGTGCCGGCCGGTGCTTGAGTTTGTCCCCGGCAGGAGGTGGAACACAGAGGAGGTAAACAAAAGGTTGCCCTTCACCACAGCAAGAGTGTCCTTTAAGCCTTCTCAGTGTGAGTGAAAGGAGTCACTCAAGGAAACTCCTGTAACTATTCAGGCAGAGGCGTATACTGTGTGAGCAACAGGCCCAGGTGGATGTGCAAACAGTCACACACGTTTTCATGGAAAGAATAGCAGAGTCACAAAGTACAAGTTGATGATGACCGTTGAAGTCAGGATGGCAGCATCTCGGAAAATGATTTTTTTTTTTATAAAAATATCCCTGAGCAAGACACCTGCAGTAAAAAGTCACATGTTCCATCCTTTTACAGGGGGAATTTTACCTTTAACAGAAATCAGATGGTCACTCCAGTAATTCTTTCAAGATAGCCGTTAAATGCAGTTACATGAGCATCGGTAGTAGTCCTGTTTAATAGTCACATGGGGGGCTGTGGTAGCTCAGGGGTAGAGCATGCACAGACTGTGGGTTTAAACCTGTCGGGGAGCAATTACATGGGATAAATGACAGTTTTATGGGGAATATGGACATATAGTCATAGGGCATGAGGTTCACCTCTTCATCCACACTCTGGGGTCATCAGTCGATGTTCAGAATTAATTGTCAAATTGTTATGAAGACAACTGCAGAAAGATGATATTAAATGGGGATTTTCAGGGAACGTTAATGGGACCACTTGGTTTTCTTTAGTCATCTATAAACTCCCCTAAACTGTGACTTTGCCACATCTTGAAACACTTTGACACACTTTCTTCAGGGGCTGGGGACCAAACAACCAAACTTCCAATTCCTAGACCATACCTCCTTAGCTATGTTGCCATGGCAAAATTCAAAGGAATTATCGATCTTGGCTAAAAGGCAGAGAAGCAAAAAGAACAGATGGTACACCTGATCTTAGCTAAAAGGCCGTTTTAATCCACCATTTGGTTGTTATGACAAACGTTTGCAGACTTCCCAGGGGACACACAACAGGGAGACCTTTGGATTTTGGACCGTTTCTTGGTGGAGTCTACTTCAGAAGACATCGCTCTGTCTACTGTTTTGGAAAATCAACAAACTTGAATAAAAGCTATAGCAAGTCATAATTGGCAATTGTATAGATAAAAGAGAGCTGTTTTTCCTTTTGAGTTGACATCTCGTCATAGGGCTCACCTTGTCCTCCACACTCTTCTGTCATTAGGTGATGTTGAGAAATACTGAAATATCAAACTGTTACCAGGACAACTGCAGAAAGATGGTGTTTAATATGGATTTTCAGGGGGAGTTAATGAGACCACTTAGGTTCCTTTATCCATAATTTGTCCCTCTATTTCAGTAATGATTCAGAAAGTAATGAAGCCATTTGAGTATGACTCAGGACTAAATAATAGCCCCTTCACCTTCATTGCTATCCAATGCTTTGTCTCAGCTGTGACACTTAGCAATTTCATCCAGCATTGATACCCTCCATCAAGCCTCCTTGTTGCATGACAGCCTGCTGACACCTGTGCCCTCAGTGCCAGCCACAAACACTGCCAGCCTGGGCCCTTGGAGCCCAAGTGCCAAAGTTGGCATCCTTCCTCTGAATGTCAACACTTTATATTTTAGGTTCGGGATGCTTGTAGCCTGGAATTGCACCAGTCATCGATAAACTTACCCAAGCTGTGAGTTGGCAATATCTTGAAACTCCACCCTTATCCTTACTGTTTTTTTTTTATTGCCTGGGTCAGCAAGTCACAGATGAGTCGGTCCATTTTCAGGAGGAGAGAAAGGAAAAAGAGGGATGCAACAAATGAACTTCAGACTTATGTGGTCATGCTGTATAATCCCTCGCTGTCACCACTTCTATCTCACTATGATAGTGATAACCTAACAGAGTACAGGCTATACAATACAGCTCGTTTCTCTGAATTAATCTGAATTTGACTGCTATGACCTCAGTCACCCACATGGCATAATGACAACACACTCAATACCTTCAGCCAACAGTTCATTTCACAAAGATGTGTAAAGGAGTGCTTCTAGCATTCATTCATACAATGCCTCCTCTGGCATTAGCCTGAGCCATCTGGGATGTGTAATCTACCGTTTTGTCTCTCTCGGTGTCTCTCACTCACTTGCTCTGTCTTCCAGTGTTGTCCAGAGCCGGTCTTTCTATTCGTCCATCTTTCAGCCACTAGCTGAACAGTCCGTTGTATCTTACACAGGCTTAGAACCCCTGTAGGATGGCTCTCATTAAAATCCGATTTTGAGTGGTTCACCCACAGTTGATCAGAAATACTCTTTACTTCCCCAGATGGAAAATTGGATTGTGTTGTATACCTGCGCCCTGCAGTCCCCCGATGAGTTCTACTCATGTAGTTCAAGTACGAATTATCTTCTACGATCCTTTTCAGTTCATTCTCAGTTGATCTACAAACTGGCTTTACAGCAAGGCAGTGGATAGATACTATAAATATCTCGGAGAGCCTCTCTCCCTTTATTCTGTGGGGGATGCCCGTTTTAAAAATACATACCACCAGTTAATAAGTCCTGGCACATTCCTGGCCCAGCCTCGCCCTCCGCTGGTCTCATTATCGCCCGAGATCTACACCAAGTCACACTCAACTGCAGCCTGTTACTAGAGCTGCAAAGATGGGGCCAGTTCATATCTTATCATGTCACACAGGCACCTCATTAACGTTTTTTTATATATAAATCTCTCGGAAGCAAGCAAAGCTTTTTTTATATACATGATAGGAAATATATGCTCCCCAACTATATTGTGACCAGGCATCGTCCTCGTGTACGAGTCCACCAAGCACGTAGTGGTGCTGGAGCTGACGGTGCCTCTTGAAGTCATCACTTGGAAGCGGCCTTTGAAAGGATGCTCGCCAAGTGCACAGGACTGGTCAGCAACTTCCAACCAGGTGCCTCTCAGTGGAGGGTGGATGCAGGGGATTTGTTCCCCGTTCTGTAGCCAGAGCCTTCAGTGATGTGTGTGTTTGCTCCCCATCACTTACCCCCCTTTTCTTTTTTTTACAAGCAACGCTGCTCTGTTGTCTTTAAGTATATGTTGCCCTCTTCTTTCCCCTTCTGATTGCCAGCTCACCCTGCCACTTTCTGACTAATGGCAGCCGTACACATAATTATAGCCTGCTTCTTTCCGGATGAGCCAATCTCACAAGGTGCATCTGGAGGTCACTGGCACTCTGTCTAACTG
This sequence comes from Regalecus glesne, assembly GCA_900302585.1. NCBI lineage: Eukaryota > Metazoa > Chordata > Actinopteri > Lampriformes > Regalecidae > Regalecus > Regalecus glesne. The sequence continues at coordinate 6,126 of OMLC01054690.1, forward strand.
TGGAACAGATCAGGACATGAGAGTAGCTGCGACTTATTTACTCTTGTGCCTCATCACATTAAATGACCATGCAGTAATTGAATGACATGAATGGTTACAATGGTGCGTAAGGCAGCCGTTCTCACCCAGTGGTCCTCAGAACACCACCCAGTGGGCCGTGGAAGTTGCAAAGTTAAATGGTAAATTGTAGACGGCCTTGTTTTGAAATAGCTCTTTCAGTCTCTTGACTAAAATAAAGAATTGACAAATTTACAATGCAGCTTTTAACATCTAAATGTGCTCTATAATTCAGAATCAAGACATCACCAGCTCCATTTGAAAATCACTACACCAATCAGGACACATAGTCAAGTAGAGACAAATGTATTTAGCAGCTGTTTGTTAACTGACTTCCCCCGAGATGCAGTGACACAAAATAGATGGTTTCTTGAAGAATCAGAAAAAGCTCCACAGCATATGGTGAGGAAATATGAATACATTAAATGTGGATTCATTATGGTAGGTAGTGATACTGAGCTGAAAGCACCGTGTGTTGAATTTGGGGATATCTTGTCAAATGAGGTGTTAAAACCATAGAAGCTTGCTCCCCAGATACTTAAGTACCAACCCCAGCAAGGTTTTCATTTTGGTTCCAGACAAATTTGAGGGCTTCAAGAAAAAAAAGAATCTAAAAATATGATTTGGACTTCTCTGTCAAAGTGCCTAATCAAATGTATCTTTCCCATCACCACCTACTCATGTGAGTCAGGAGTTTCCCTTGTGACTGTCACAAAATCAAAGGCAAGGAACAAACTGAGAGCAGCTTCGATTGCTGCGCTGGGTGTTCGATGATACTCAGACTCTCGCCCATCTCACCGTGATGTGGCCTCGTTATTTCCTAGAAGCGAGCCCAAGCGTTTCACTGGGGTAAGCAGAATTCTTACAGCTGACTGTTACATAACACAGATTTACAACCCAGTCTATTTTTTCTACTTTTTTGTCATGTTTTTTCACATTTACGTGGGAAGGTAGTCCTCAGAAATGTTTTAACGATCAGAAGTGGGGCTTATAAAAGAGAATCCCCGGTGTAAGGTAGTATACACTATACCCAGTCTTTTTTATTGCGTCAACCTTAGCATTAGCCCACGTTAATAAATCATAGTCTGAAATTAATGTGCAGTAATTATGCAGCGGGATAAATGATCATAAGATCATTATTTAATCAGTTGATTTGTGCAATCATAATCTACACTAGTGATTCAGTCACTTTACAGAGTTCTAACACTATTCTTGATATTAATATTAGACAAAACTTATGAGTCTGATCACTCACCTACAAATCCTCTGTGCTGCTCCAATACTGAAGAGCTTACACGAATTATGCTACTCCAAACTAGTTTAATTAAAAGCTGCAGTGTTCATTAAAAGCCCAAATAGAGGTCAAAGATTTGAGTGGTGCATAACCTTGTTTTCTGAGGGCTGCTTAATTCAAGTGCAGAGAATATTCTCGCTAATCATCAATTTAATTCACTACCATCCATGTGAACACAAATTCTGTCTCTGCCTCAGAATATGAATTTTCCTGAGAGCCACTGTGGACGGGACTTGTACAGCGCTGCTCTAGTCCAAGGACCACTCTACCTTCTTGATAATGTGACCCTCAGATTCCTACGGCCTGCTTATCGGGAGCAGTTAGAGGTTCAATGTTTTGCTCAAGGACATTTTGGCAATCTCTCCGGAGGAGTTGGAGGTCGAACCAGGACCCTTCTGATTACTAGATTACCCACTCTACCTCCTGGACAGTCAAATATCATTGTACCTTGACCTTTGATAATGATCCACTATCTGTCAATCCACTCTCAAGCACAGTCCAGCTCTTCGGTGCATACTCACACCACAGAGCAGGGCTCTCCATCTTCACACACGTGTGGGTGTGTTCTCTTGTGGTAAATTGGATTAGACCCTCAGCAGGAAATTCATGTTAAAAAAAACAACAGGTAATTCCTGCTCACATGGCTTCACCTCAGCATCGGTTCATCAAAGGCTCGACGTTTCTGTCTCCAGAATGCTCTCGAGGCATTCCACACGACCCGTGTCACAAACCATATATCTGTTGGAGCGTCGTCACTTCTGGAGGTAACATCGGCCAAAGGGTCCGTTTCTGCAGGGGTCTTTCACAAACGAACCCGCGTCTTTTAGAGGACCACAGTCTGGAGATTCCAAAGTGATCAAACCTTCAGGGATCCATCAGAATGCAATTTCACCCGAGACACTCGCAGTTCATTCTGCTGTTACTGCGGTGGCTTGAGGGTGAGACGTAGAAGAGCTAGCCCGATGAAGAGCTGTGTAAAAGGAGGGCATTACTGTGAGATGGTGTGGGGAAGGAGCTAGCTGGTTTGAGCTCTACAATTGAAGTCTCTCCAAGTGCACAAACACAATTCTTCCTCCCTTTGGATGCAGCTGTGAGTCACGTTGAGAGAATCCCTCATCTAAACACTGGGCCGACATACCAGAGGGAGCTAATGGCTGTTTCCATGTGTGTGCGTGTGTGTGTATGTGTGTGTGTGTGTGTGTGTGTGTGCGCGTGTGTGTTTATTTGTGCACAGGTGGGTGTCCAGCTGATTGATGGAAGCCCTCCTCTTAAAGGACATTGGCAAAAGAGTTTGCTCTTCCCATCGTAAGATGGAAAGAGTTTCGGCTTCAGGCAGGGTGACTCTAATTTTATGGTCCATGTCAGAAACAAGGCATCTCAAAGTACTTTACATCAGACCTAAAAGGCATTAAGACAAAGGCATTTAGACAAATAGACTAGAAGTTGCAGTACAGTGTAAGAGGTTTGTCAGAAGTTTCAGTCTTGATTTAATGGAAGGCATTGTGAGAGCTGCAGCCGACCTTCAGGTTTCTGAGTTTGTGGTGAATAAAAACTGAAAGCCGCCTCTCCATGTTTGGTTTTGGCTATGGGGACAGAGAGCAGACCTGTCCCAGATGATCTGAGGTCTGGCTAGTTCAGTCTAACAGAAGATCAAAAACGTATCTTGGCCTTAAATAACTCAAAGCATTATTTACTAAGAGTAGTAATTCAATATCAGCTCTTTGATGGACCGGAAGCCAATCTAACGACCTCAAAATTGGGCTAATATGGTCCACTTTTTGGGATCTTAGTCAGGACTTGAGCAGTGCAGTGAATCGGTCTTTGTTTATCTATTTAGAGACCTGTAAAGACACTGCTACTGTAGTCGAGTCGACTGACGATAAATGCACAGAAAAGTTTGTCCAAATCCTGCCGTGACGTAGATCATTTAATACGTGATATATTCTTCAGGTGACAGCAGGCTGATTTTGTAATTATTGTCCTATGGCTATCTAAATTCAGGTCTGAGTCCATGACTACACCAAGATTTTGACTCCAAATCCTTCTTTGCTCCAAAGACAATTAATCAAGTTTCATTTCTGTATACTTGAAAAAAAATTCTGAGATGATTAATCATTGATTTGTTCGATGCACATACTCCCTCAGTGCTTGTATAAAGAGGAAAAGAAGAAAGAGGGGATGGTTTAGCCGTCCCCTGGTGATATGGTTATGTAAATATGTGCATTATCTGCATAATTATGGCAACATTTTATCGCAATCTGTCTCATCTGATGTACTGGAAGCATGCAGATGTTGAACGTAAGTAGCCCCAGAATGGAGCCTTGGGAACTCCGCAGGTATTTTTTATGCTAAGAATTGTAATTATCTGTACACACAAAATACTAATCTTCCTTTAAGTTGGTCTCAAAACGGTTCAGTCCTGAGCCAGAAAGTCAGAAAGTCCCACCCAGTCAGTCTAGTAATGTGTTATGGCTAACGGTGTCAAATGCAGTCCTGAGATCCCACAATACCAGGACGAGGATCTGCCACTGTTTGCCACTAAGCAGATGTCATTAAAGATATTAACAGGAGCAGTCTCACTGCTGTGATATGGCTGAAATCAAGGCTGCAAGACAGCAAAACTTTTTTAGCGCTAAGAAGTTGTTCAGCTGTTGGAAAACAACTTTTTCAATGATTGTACTTGGAAATGGGCTGTGTGTGATATGGGTCTACATATTTTAATTACTAAGGTGTCTAGACGATTCTGTTTTTTAAGAGAGACTTGATGACTGCAGTTTTCATAGCCTGTGGGAAAAAAACTGAGAGGAGAGTTTTACAGTTTGTAGAATTGACAGTTTATAGAGGATCTGAAGTAATACGAAATAAAATCATCTTTTGAAAGAGCCTGTTGGCAAACTATCAAGGCAGCAGGAGGACGACATCAGATGTTGTGTAATATCCCCTAATATTTTATGTGACTGATGGGATCAATAGTTCTTAAGTTATTATGGATTTATGGATTAAAGAGAAAGCCTGAATAGAAATTTCACTGGTCCTTTCAGCAAAATGTTGTTTTGTGATTACCTCTGGACATGTATGTGCATGGGCATTGCGCTCTCAAAGGAAAGACGGGGTCGATCAGAGAGAGTGACGTCTGCTGTCATTGCCCTGGAAATGTTCAGACCCTTGGAGACGGTCAAGTCCACAGTGTGTCCCCTGTCGTGTGTGGGCTACATCACATGTGGATAGTCAGTCAATAGTCATTGAGAACACAGCAGAGCTCTCTGGTTCCTCCATCTTTGGAGAGGAAAACATGGATGTTTAAATCACCAGCCATGTGGACACAAGCTGGGGTCTGATCAGTCTCAGCTGGGTCACCTGGAGGAGGACGTGTGATGCTGAAAGACCCAAAACACCTGATGAGCCCAGAAACATGACTGAAGATGTGTCCAGGTGCATCTGCAGACATATGCTTAGGGATTCCTGTCTGTATGGGTGATATGCATCCTCAGAACACCCCCAAATGGGATCTAAGATACTTTCCAGACACAGACATCACACCAGGGTTCCATTGTTTCCAGTGCATATCAGGCCATTCATAAGAGTAGTAGCTGCTCTCCAGCACACACACGGCTGCACTCACGACTTAGTGCCATTTGAGTAGAGTTTAAACAATGTTTAAACAGCAAAGCCCTCCACCCACAGCCTCCCCCGGCAGCGCCAGAGCCCTTGTATGTGTATATATGCTCTTTTCTATTACAGCCTTTATCTCGGCGAGTAAACAGGTGGTGAAGCTGGAATTTCATCCTCAGTATTTGAGATGTGATTTATCATCCTGCTGCTGCTGCTGCTGAGCAGGAAATGGAGACTGTGGCTCACAACTTGCCGTGGTACACATGAGCACAGGAACAAGCAGGCACAAGCACTTGTGAACGAGGGACTTCTGCACACACCACCATCTCTCTCTCTCTCTCTATCTCTATCTCTATCTCTCTCTCTCTCTCTCTCTCTCTCTCTCTCTCTCTTTCTCTCTCTTTCTCTCTCTCTCCCCCTCTCTCTCTCTCTCTACCATCGCTGGCATTAGGTCATTACCGCGCAGACACTTAATAGCGGCAGAGGGGTGATGTTTGTTCAGCGGCGCACTGACTCCGCCGCCGAGATTTATTGTTTTATTCTGTAGTAGAGTCCGGGGCGGATTTTGCAAAGGTTTGGCAACTATAGCTGCGCCCTCCGCCGACGTCTGCACGGAGACAACATTACGAGCCTACAACCGTGCAAACACAACCAGCTCACGATGCGCCTCTAGGCTCCGGCACGGCGTCTTTGTCTGGCAGGGGAAAGTCCGAGGCAGACTTTTTGCGCTCTGTTGAGCCGAGGCGAGCGACGAGGATCTGTCCCCCTCTCTTCTTCTTCTTTTTTTGTTTTTTTCGAGTCAACCTTTTTTTCTGCTGCATCTCGACTCTTGTCTCTCCCCCAGAAGAAGAAGAAGTAGAAAAAGAGGAGAGGTGCTGTTATTTCCATTGTTCACCTGGCCCGCCGGTGTCCCCATGAATTCGGATATAAATGTGTACCTCGGCAGAGAGAAAGCGGGCATCATGCGGAAGAGAGCCTTGCTTCTCCGTAAAGGCTGCAGCTTCGAGATAACGAGGTAGGCACAGCCGGGGGTCCAGCCCTCCTTCAGCTGGGACAGAGTGAACCGGACCGACCGCACCATCGTGAACTGCACTTCACCCCCCGAGATGATACCTCACACGTGTCCATTCAGGGGGCTGCTGCAGGGCAGGGTGCTTAGCGTCATGGATCGCTGGGTAGGGGGTTGGTTGTCTCGCTGGTTAGAGAGGGATGCCCTTGTCATGCATTGGTTTGGGTTCATCCATCCATCGTATCGTCAGGTAGCCCTCGCTGTATGTCCACCGTGTGCACATTGGAATTCATGCAACCTTCGATATGGCCTACAGAAATTTCTCTCTCTGACAATTATTATTATTATTATTATTATTATTATTATTATTATTATCATTATTATTGGTGTTGCCTTCAGGCAGCAGGAATTCTAATGCCAAGTCCAACAAATAGCCTACGCTGGAAGAGGAGCAGGAGGAACTCTATTTCCCTTCCTGCCCCCATAGGTTTATGTGTTGCAGGTTATACAACCAGGGAAC
>OMLC01054712.1:0-11709 GCA_900302585.1 Regalecus glesne
TCTCTCTCCCCTCTGCCCCCCTCTCTCTCTCACCCCTCTCTCTCTCTGTCTCTCCCCCCCTCTCTGTCTGTCTGTCTCTCTCTCTGTCTCTCTGTCTCTCTCTCTGTCTGTCTCTCTCTCTCTCCCCTGCTCTCTCTCTCCCCTGCTCTCTCCCCTGCTCTCTGTCCCTCTTTCTCTCCCCCCCTCTAAGAATCAGTTTTTTTCCGTTAATCAGAATATTTCTTGACTCCTCGCTTTTTGCTGTAAGGAATTCCATGATATTGTCCAAGACACATGACACATTCCTAATAGATGTATTTTCATCACTTTCACAGATGTGGCGGTACAACTCCTCCACCTTTTGTTTCTATCCTGTTAACGGAGAATATTTCATAATCTCGACCATGTCTGCCGGTTCTTTGCCAAGCCGAGTCTCAGATATTGCAAATCCTGCGTGTTTCAGGTCCACTTTGGTCAGACAGCGGTTGATCTTTGGAAAGTTGGAGCCAAGGTTCCTGCTATTGAATGACTGCTATTGCTCCATCCATTTCTCAGTTGTTTTTTAATTGATCTTCTGTGTAGCATTCACAATGTCTGCATGTGTTCTTGTTGTTCTCAAGGTCTTTATCATCGTCCATGTCTTGTGATTCATGTTCAGTGTATTGGAAAGTTTTCAAGTCCAGTCTTTTATGGTTTGTGGATGAGTGACGTCTGTATAAACTTGACATGGGTATTTATTGACTTCAGTTACCTTTCTGTGTTGATGTTCCTGTTTTTGTACTGTGACCTTGTTGGAGGGCTCTCCCAGCTTTCATAAATCAAACGTGTCTAGTTCATGTGAGTCACGTATAATAAGCACTTTAGCTGCCTCTGGTTTTGATCCATTCAGCTTGATTAATATGTTGTACGTCTCTTTAGTGTGTGCGTTCTCTTTGTGATGTCCACATGTGTCACTGTTTTGAGGGGTTTAATGCATGATCGGAGTGACAAATGAACAGATCCTGGCATATTTGTTTCATTATTAATATTTTTGTAAAAGATTTAATCCAATTAAATCCATAAAACATTCAGCACTTTAACCTCAGACACCCAGGCCTATTCATGCCACTGCCTAGGCCCATAGGCACACACATGAATATATTTGTACACACGCACAGTCATATGTAGACAAACGCACACAAGCAAATACGCACACAAAGGGATCTATCTGATTGTTACATATGAGAGCTTCCTGACTGTGTGAATACGAACACGATGTCTAAGAACATAAAATGGCCTGACTGGGAATAAGATGCCTGAATCCTTTGTCTCTGTTAAGTCACCACTCAATGTCCCTTTTCCCCACAGACCCCTCAATGCACCACAGGCAGAAGGCGGTGGTGAAAGACATGTGCTATCCAGCAGAGATATCCAGCTTGATGGACTACAGCACTCCAGACTCCTCTCTCGGCAAAGGTAGAGTATTGCCTTGGAAAGAGACGAGGCGTTGCCTTGGTTACATCATGAAGTGCACATGTACCCCTTTCCCACCAAGGCACTTTGAGGGTCGGTTTGGAGCCGGTGCCTAATCTTGATCCAGTTCTTCTTGTTTTGATAGTGGAAGAACCAGCTGTCGGCCAGCAGAACTGATTCTAGAACGGCCAATATTTTGATCCACCATCAATTTTTGTAAAACTGTCAATCTTCTCTCCCAGTAGACCACATGCACATCAAAACTAATAACTGGACTTCACACCATTCGGTATTTCAGTATTACATTTCAGTGCGCAATACAAATGCAATATCAACTCACTTAATTCCATATGCAGTTAGAACTGCCATGTTCTTTTTTCTCCTGTCTCTATTCTACTTTCCACTTTGCGGTTATAACTGCACATGTCCCCTCATGAGACTAATAAGAGAATATCTCATCATATCTTACAGTCAAAATTTGCACTGTTGAGTTCTCCCCTAAAAAAAAATCGGACATGAATTTAATGCTTCATTAGCGTATACACAATTTATACACAAAAATTGTACTTAAAAAAACAGCTCCATAGTTGATTCGTCACCACATCTTTCTATAAAAGCAGAGGCATACACAGTGATTTAAAGCCATGGGTATGTATCCATCTCTAGCCTTTTGGAATAGCAAACCGGGGCTTGGAAGGCTGGCAAATTGAACCAAATGCGAACCTGCTCCAGCACCAGCCCAGAGCTAGAACAGGAGTACAGATAAGACAGGAGTAAATTCCTGCACGGGGTAAGAGTGGGAGATCTGATCAATGCCCCAGGTAATGGGTGGATCACGGCGTGGTTTTGATGTAGACAGGCTAAATAACATAATCTCTTACTCTTCATCCTTTTGAGAGCACAACAACCAGAGACCATGGAGCATTTGGAAACTTAACAAAAAGCGAGTGACTCACATGGCTAAAAAAGAAAAATCTTGATCCTTCTGTTTCATAGGTTGCGTCAATACAAACGGAGATTCAGAGGTGATTATTGTAATGAATCATATTGCATCAGCTGGTTGCTACATTGTAATGCAGCCCATCACCGTCTCCAATCACTCTGCAATTGGAGAAACCCGATATCTTATAGACAGGCATGCGAGGCTTAGGATAATAGTTTCTCTCAGTCTCTATTCGGCTGTCATCAATCTATCCAACTAATGACGCTCACCAGCGCAAGAGAGCATAATCATAAACTCCATTGATCACCTGGATATTGTTGCTTAATCTATAAGTCCTGCAGCTACTCCATTTTCTCCCCATAATGACTTCAGTTATTCTCTCACCCGCGCTCGTACCGAGCAGGACCATCTCCGCGCCACATTGTAATTCTAATCATTTCATCCAATCTAGGCTCCAGAAGGCAGCATTGTGTGTTCAGGGGCCCATTAGACAAGTCTCACGTCTTTTCCATCAACCCCAGGGAAGAGACGGTGGTGACCTAAGTCATTCTCATTCCCCTCGCTTTGCAAGCGTCCATCACTTATTTTCCCTTCACTCCTCTTCCTCGCCTTCCGTCCCCTCCCACCCTCTCTCAAAGTGTGATGATATTATAGTGCCTTTCTCTCCGTGCTCACAACCAGAACTCTCCGGCACTGATAATGCAAACTGACAGGTCAACTGTATGCGGCTGTGAAATGCGCAAGCAGAAGGAGAGAGCGGGGGAGATAAAGAAAAGGGCTCTCAGGGTTTCTCCTGTCTCGTGTTTGAGCAGAGCGAATGAATGACACGGAGACGTGGCGAGTTAAGCCACGCTTGTGTGGACAGGGAGTGGAGAGTTTCAGACTAAGGAGCTGTCAATATGAAAGCCACGGCGTGAACAAGATTCGCCGCAGCTGTGAGGCAAAACGCAGCGTGAACTTGTAACTGCAAACTCTCTCATTCACGGAAAATACTTAATAGCACCGTGTGGCTCCACCGACAAGACCGGACGAGTCGCCGCGATTTTGAACTCTTTTGAAGATGACAGCAAAAGCGGCGGACGGAAGCAAGCTCTTCCATCCGTGCGTAGCGCTTTGAAGCGCGTAAAACCTCAACGGTCAGTGTGTTGAACTCCTTGAGCGGAGAGGGAGCATTACGATTATAAGCCCCACAGCGGTCCAATGACTGGCTGTGCTGAGAAACCACGGCCAAATACAGTAAAAGAAAGTATCAAGACCACTCCGATCCAAAGTGCATGTGAAATGGAATTGCACTGTAGTGAACACAGTGAACGGATAAGCGAGCAAAACGCACACCACGGCTGCGCCGGGTGCAGCAGTAGCACTGCGGCTGTCTTCTGTCTCAACCGTGATTGCCGTGCAGGGACTAAAACCGAATATAACGCCGGAGCTCTCGGGTGATTGACAATTCCATCGCCTCAGCTGACAAGTATCTCCTTGGAGCACATCTGAGGTTTCTTTGCACAGTACCACACATCATCTTCTGACAGGCAGGGGGAATGGCACGCTCGGCACGTGAACTGTCCCAGTGTGTTTAATAGCAAAAGGTGTAACTCACTTCTCTTTATCCTGCACACACACACACACACACACACACACACACACACACACACACACACACACACACACCTGCATGGACGTATGCACGTACTGCCAATCTGCTCCCTGTCATCATTTAGTCAGTTTAGTGGCACGCTTGAATTATTTATGAGTCAGGGATCCTGATGGCGCTGTGCATCCAGGTTAGCTGAGAATACAGCTGCACTTCACCAGAGTCTTCACCAGCTCTCCTCGTACATTAGGCGAGACTTATCCTCCGGCCTCGGCGTCGGGGATCTTTGAGACCGTCAGGCTGACCGGATCGGCACTTTCTACATCACCCCTGGGGTTGTGTCCACACTCGTCCGAGCCCTCGTCCCACAGACACACCCTCCCCTGGCGGGACTGTGGCAGAAAGGCGGTCTTGTGGCACATCCACAGGAGAGGACGCTTGAGGATCCCAACCTTAATGAGGCTCCTTCCATCCATCCGTCCATCCATCATCTATCCCACAACTTATCCGAAGTTGAGTGATTGGACGAAAGGTGGGGACCCTGGACGGGTCACAGTCCATCACAGGGCAGAGCAGTTAGGGGAACCGTGTCTTTACCAAGGATGCTTTGATACGCTTCTCTGCAGATCCCAGGATCGAACCTGCAACCTTCCGATCGCCGGATGATCCCTCTGCCCACTGAGCCACGCTGACCAGCTTAATATGGCTCTCGACGGCTAGTAAAAGCATACCTGCTTGTGAACTCCCGATGAACTTTAGTTCAAAATGGGACATATCTGAACAACCCTGTGAGGCCTGGTGTTAATTAATCACTTTGTTGTTGTATTTTTCCACTTTCATTAACTGTCGTTTATCTGAAATCTCACATTCTCTTCCCTTCTGTTTGAGAGGGTTGAAACCAGACTCCTCTGCACCAACAGACACTCTGGGAGTGAGGGCTGTGATCTCCTGGTGGTGACCAACACGTCGCCAACACCCGGAGCATGCTTCTCTCCCACAGTCCTCCTCCAGGTTCTTAAGACAGGCAGGTGTGTGCACTTGCACACTGTGTGCCGCCATCAGGTGGGGTGAGAGCACCGTCACTGCTGCGGCTCCAATGACTCACCTGGCCTATTACCCAAGGTGCACCTCCGCCCCCCTCTCTCCTCTGTCATGTTCCAAAGCACAAACAGGGGAGGAAACAAGAGGGCGGGGTGTACCCCTGAGGACACTTTGCTCTCTGGAGTGTGTCAAATAGGGGGAGGGGGCAGGAGGTTGATGGGGTGGGTACTTGCTGAATGCTGTCACTCTCCCTCAGGGTGTGTCGCAAAACAGGTAAACAGGAAAAGACGGACGAGGGACGTGAGCGAAGGGGAGAGGGCAGGAGAGCAGGCTGATAACCTGTCTGGGTGGAGCCAGAGCCGCCAGAGTGGGGAGCGGCTGGCTAGCTAGCACAAATGTGGAGCTGCTACAGTGTGGGTTTTTAGGTTGTGTGTATGAGTGGAGGTTTTGTTTTTTCTCGTTTTCATCTGCTATGAGAACACACCAGGACTGACAGTGGAGCCGAGTGGAGCCTGTGCTGAGGGGGACATGAGGTCCGAGAAGGAAGAGGGGAAGGCTGGTGAGTGAGCGACATGAAGAAATAGAGAGAGATAAGAGAGATAGACAGAGAGAGAGAGAAGAGGTGTGCTGGGTGTGTAGGAAGATCTATGCAGGCTGTGAAACCGGCTCCAGTCAGCTAAACGCATTTGTCCATGTGTTTGATAGCAACCCTTCTTTGTGCAACAGGAGTCTAAATGGCACTATTCAATTAGGTTTGGTCCTCAAACACCAGAAAAACTTGTGACTTTTACAACTTATAGCTTGATTCATTGTTTGATGAGCGGCTTATGCTGACCTTGGTACATCACGTACTTATGGATGATTTACTAATGGAACACTTCTTGTCAATCTGTCATTAACAATGCACATGGATGGAGTGGTGTTTGGTCACACCTTGAGCCATGTTTGGACTTTGGCCATCTCCGTGAGCGTACCATGCCATGGATACGCTGACAAGAGGGCATTGGTAAGAGACAGCATCCGCGTTAGCTTCTTCTATTGGCTTATTGGAGATGGCGGTCATCAATTAATCAAGTGATGGTGTCAGAATTTATCATAAAAGAAGGGAGAAAAAAGGTTTGGAGACTCTACTCATATTTTCTGACGTTCCCCCTGTTCTTAAGGCACATTGGCAAAAGTCTACTAACTTGGCTTGAACCAGATTTTGGTCCAGGACCCACACCACAGTGCTAGCTGAGCAAAGGTCGGGTGTTGCTCACATACTGTGTTTGGGAGTGTGTGTCCTGAAGACTGTTGTCGAAGGTGTGATCCAGCGTGTGTGTCGAGTGTGTCCTAGTGATATTCGATGGGATAAGACTGCCTGATCCCAGAGTGTTTGGTTGACTCCGTCTGCTGATCTACGCCGTACCCAAAGGCCTCAAATCACAGAAGATAATTGGTTTGACCGAGTGCTATGCCCCTGACAGATGGCACCACTGGAGTTGGCATCACACTTGCGTTCACAGTCCCTCAGGGATGTGCTCAACAGGCCTCAGGTCTTCACCCTGCCGGTCACAGATATGATGTTGATCAATCCCAGAGAGGAAAGCCTTGTTCAGCCTCCTGTAGTGACTCAGAGCCTGGTTATCAGAAAGTGGAGCACTAGTTCAGGAGACTTACAGTGACCAACACTGAAGATAGAGCAGTGTTTTGTTCTCCGTCATTACAATGAAAAACGGAGTTATGTCCCCTTAGCTTCCTGCGAAAGCGTTGCGCGCATCACAGACCCATCTGCTAGAAGGAGCCATTGGAGCTTCAGTTGAAGTGCCTTGTCCAGGTACATGAGAGCAGATTAGTGGTTTAACACTCTAGGCCCCCTATAGGCTACATCCTAATGTGTCTCTGACAGATGTTTGGGGATGCCAGTGAACTGGGTACGGAGGCTTCAGCCACACATTCCAGCTGTCGGTGATTACCACTGTCCCTCTGATGGCCGCCTACTCCCCATGGCCTCAGTGGATTCAGGTCTGGGTTATGAACTAGAGACAGTTCACCAGGCCTTGTACCACTTTATGCATCACTGTCTAGTTAATGAATCTTAACCATTTACTCAGTATTGAACTAATCCTACGCACGGAGCAAGATTTGAATAAATCCAATGAATGGACCTGCGGGGAGAATGTATTCACGTTGCTGTGCTTGGCAATGACTGTAGTCTTAAAGGTCCAAAATTCACCTCGTCCAAGTTCTCTACTCCTCCACAGGCACATGCCTGGCAGCAAGCCTAATCTGCCCGTGATAAATGTGTGAATCGGTTGCTGCTATCTGCACTTGGCATCCCTGCATTGACCTCGGTTGTAATGTAAACCCGACAACCAATTAATTAATGGAAGCTGTTCCCCATAGATACTGTTGGGAGCAAAACACATTCGGTACACATTCCCAAGCATATGCACAAAAGTTCACGTGGGCATATTTGTGCACACACACACACACACACACACACACACACGTTTGCACTCTATCCTGTATCTAATCTTTACACAGACTTAGCCTCAGAAAAATTTAGCATGTCATCTCCCTGGACTCACATTAGGTCAAATTTGTGTTTAAACCATTAGCATGTATATTAGGATTTAATGGAAGATGTGCCTCCTGTGCTGAACCAGATAATGGATCTTTCCAGTATCCAGCACAGGGAGTTAGCATCAAGTAGCAGAGGGAGAGGTCAAGTAAAGCTGGGGGGGGCCAACACCACAGGTTATTAAGGCCCGTATAGATTTTAGAAAAGTTCTGTAGTACTCGGAGTAGGAGGAAGACTGTTTGTGTACAGGCATCAGGAATATAGCGTTTCTTCTTTGTTGTTGTTTTTTGCTAAAAGATCAAGGCAGCAGCATCTGAGATATGGCAAATTTGCTTCTTTTCCAACCCACGTCAGTCTCTGCAACCTACACGCCATTCACTGCACCGGTTCTCCACGTGATCATAGCACAAATAAACAATATGCTTTCTAAATATAGTTCTCTCATTGCTTTATAAGACTCCCTAATCTCTAGAGCCTTCCTCTCCCACCCACCTAACCCTATTCTCCGTGATCCGACCATCAGTAGGGAGCCATTGACAAAATGAACGTTCGCTATTTCTGAAGCGTATCTCTCATTCCCTCTCTCTCTATCTGTCTTATTTATCCATTCGATATCATCCTTTTACATAAGCCCTTGGATTTGGGCCATCCTTGTGTTTTGGGACATAAACAGAGGCCTCTTGTTTTTCAAATGGATTACAGCATGTTCCTTCAGAGGCAGCTCTGAACAGTCATTTTGTGTTTGGTTCAGGGGGTCTTCTTGAAAGACTCTTCCCTCTCCTGAGATCTGAGCAGATTCTGGAGTTTATTCTCGATTCTTCGTTAGCCGAGCTCCGTTCTCTCTTCTCTCGTCAACAAGGTAACTCTGTGCTTGAGAAGGTGTAAAGAACGAGGGGCTGAAGTCGACGTGCTGAGCAGGGACAGGTATCCATTGTTGTGATTCAATGTAAAGTGCTTTGAGTGGTGGTCAGACTAGAAAAGCACTGTATAAGAACAAGTATATTTACCATCTAAATGCCCTGTTTTGAGCTGTGATGGCCGTCCTTATTTAAAGAAGTCTGTTTCGTCTTACGGGCCTTGATTCTTGCCCATCTAAGGGCACCACGTCAGGGAGGACTCGGAAAACGACGAAGACCCGCTTTCACGTGTCACGACTGAGTCCCCACATTGTCAGGGTGGACACGGACTTAGAGGGAGCTTGGGGAATTAAGGCCGGATGAACCCTCCTGATGCCCGGCAGTGGATTCGAACCCGCTGCCTCTGGGTCAGTCAGTTCCTGAAGCCAGTGTGCTGACCACTGAGCTGCCACAGCCCTCACTCTAAAACTGATGCAGCTTTTTAATAAGACCAGGCTTACTGCTCAGCCCTGAATATGTCAGTAGCAGGGTTCATCCCGGTTCATCCTACCAGGCCGTCTGTCCTACCGCACTACCTGCATGATAAGTCTGATCAAGAGCTGAGGCAGACTGCTGTCATGTCCGAGGGCAACGTCATCTGATCTTCTTCATATACTGTAATTAGTGAGGGGCAAAGCTCAGCAGACATATGCTCCGAGCCCTGTTCAGTGCAGATTTAGCTGACTGTGAACACACACACACACACACACACACACGCAAAAGCCTGTCAGATATGACAATTCACCATTAGCAGGAGTGTGGAGGATGTTTGCAGAGGCCGAGAAAGTGGAAACAGAAGGTGGTTGTAGCTGCTCTGAGAACGGAGCCGTTGCACTATGGAAGATGAGAATACTTTATTTATAATGATAGCCCTTCCCAGTGAAGGTCATTGCAAGCACAAAGACAACTTCATCAAACTCCCACGGTCAAACTTGTTCATTAAATGAACCAATGTAACATAACAGTGGGTTTGTAATGACTGCAAGGGTTTTGCCTGCTAGCAGGAAACTTGTTAAGTAGTTCTTCATTTCTGCATCATTCTTTCAGATTCTCTGAATTGGACCACATCAGCAATCATCCTAATTTAATGGACATCCCTTAGCAGCTAAGGGATAATCAGAGAATGAGTATTCTTTCAGGTCTTAATCTGAATACTGAAAAAAAAAACCCACTATTAAACAACGCTCTCACATATGTTGAGCAGAATCAGCCGGGTTGATCAGCCATGCATGTTTCAGCTTTCTGGAATCTTGACTCTTGGTTACCCGTGACCCTCATCATCATCATCATCGGCAGTCACGGGGTTGAGCTTAACTGTTCTTCTTCTGGGTCGTTTTGGGTCTTCATTTGTGTGTAGAAGCTGATCCCGGAACCACATAACGGGAGGATGCATGCGCGTGACAGCTCCTCACATGAAGAGGCAGCCATCACATGATCTTTGGTTAAAGATGACCCGAGTCCAATGTCATGGAGAACTAAGATGATTTGGGACCACCCTGTGTTATTGCCTTCTTCCGCCTCAACTGCTGTTGGGACTTGGAGACATCCCAGTCATGCTCCAGTTCTACAGTGAGGTCTTTGTTAGATGGCACTTCATCTAGCCCCTCCCCCTTGACCTATCCACCCACCATGGGTGATCCTACCAGCCCTGGACGCCATAGCTCGTGGGATCATCAGTAAACACACGCTTCTCCACCACAAAATGGTGGTTGGGCGTCTAGCGGTTAGCCGTGTCCACAGACGTGTGATCACTTAGATGTTAGTGAATTCACGAGTCACCTTTCTGTCGAGATGTCAGTGTGAGCCTTGGGACCATGACTTGCCTCTGCTGTGGTCACTGGATTTCCCTGGTCCCATTGTCAGTGTCGGTTGGGAAATCAATACTGATGAGTCAGCACCAGGAAAGGCTAACTTTAGATAAGTGTCTCGTAAGGTGTTCCTGTGACTCTTCACTGGTTGTATACTATTTAGTTTCTATTGTTTTTCTTTGTTGTTTTGGAGGAGTTGATGTTCGGTGGGTTTGGGCAAAGGTTTAAATCACAGCAGGATACAAAAAGATTATTTGAGCATATAAAACGGCATTAAATATTCACAATAATACTGTAAGACGTGGTTAAACGTCCCCAGATTGTGGGGGGGGACACGAAGTGAGTTGAAACTTGGGGGATTAACACCCGATGTCCTCCCTGACGCCCTGCGTCGGGTTTGAACCCGCTGCCTCTGGCTTATCTCTTCCCAAAGTAAGTGCTCTACCACTGAGCTACCACAGACCCCCTTCGTTGAAAATTCAGAGAGAGAGATGAAATTCCAGCGACTATGCATGACCAAGTCCACCATATTATCAGGCTGGCACATCTTTACGGAAATGCGAAGGCCTGGACCCCTGCAGAATAACTCGTATTTCATTCAGCTGTACTGCTCTTATCTAAGAAGTAGCCCTGATGTCTAATTGCTATGACAGTGTCTAATCGACTTTGAAAGAAGACGTATTGAGCCTGATGTTTTCATCTGCCATTTTATTTAGCTACTTATGTACTTTATTCAAAAGAACAACACATGTGGCAATTCAAACGATGTTCCCGATTAAATATAGAGTGAATTCTCTCATATCCATAATTCATAACTCCTTCATTATTCTCTCTCTCGCCTTGAACCTTTCCAATACTTGTACACATCTCGGACCTATTACACGTATGTAGAGCATTGAACTAGGCCTCCTGATTGGGTTTAAATCGGACTGTTTGCTAGAGTTGTGATCTTCGAGAGAAATGTTCCGCTAAATAGGGGCTTCGCTTCGCTGGCTAGCTGCACCAGAAACGGTGCCCGCTGCAGAGCTACTGCAGAAATGCCGGCCTGCCTGCCTGCACAGTTTTCAGAAAGTCATCTTTGCTTTTCATCCCCAAGCACCAATTCCCCCTGAAGCCCCTCCTCCCGTCCTGCCCGTGCAGCCAATGGACAGCGTGTTATTGCTGTGCTCCGGCACTACCAGAGCCATTAGGGATGAACAAAACAGTGTGGGAAAAGCTACCAGATGAGAATGGGCCATAGAAGGAGGCAAAATAACTCCTTGCTCTATTCCCAGATTATTCTGGGAACTGAAAATCAAACGGTACACCTAGGATCGTGGGATTTTTAACATATTGCGAGATTACATTTGCATTCCTTCTAAATGCTCTTGTCTGAGAGCAAATCCCTCCCTGCCCTATGATCTCTATACTGTACAGCCTGTGTATTTGGGGGGGGG
>OMLC01054743.1:0-17382 GCA_900302585.1 Regalecus glesne
AACACAGACACACACACGTATATACTCTCTCTCACACACACACACACACACACACACACACACACACACACACACACACACACACACACACACACACACACACACATATATATATATAATTCATCACTTGTCAGCCCACTTGTTAGATAAATTCTGTCTCAGCAATTGGGAGTCACACTGGCAAAGAGTTGAAGGCCCATTTGGATACACTTTCTCTCCCTCTCCAAGCTAGCAGAGTGGAAAACGGGGATCCGAGACAAAATGGAGCAGTATGACTGCGAGGAATGCAAGGAGTCTTTGTATGGGCAGAAGTACATACTGCAAAAGGATGATCCGTATTGCATAAGTTGCTTTGAGACGCTCTTCTCCAATAACTGTGAGGTGTGCAAGGAGTCCATTGGCTGCAACAGCAAGGTGAATCTTTTTAACCAATATCTATCCCCAAAAGAGTGCACAAAAAAGTGGAAAACTTGTTTTTCCCAATGTCCTAGACTAACACAATATTATCTTCTTCCTAGTCTCATGGGTGATAAATGGACTTGTTTTTATGTAGTGCTTTTCTAGTCTAGCAACCACTTAGCACTTCAAATTGTAACCTCACAATGGGTCTTCTTTTGGCTTGTTCCATTTTTTTCAGGGGTTGCCACAGTGGATTTCTAGTTTTATGGATAGTGTCAAGTAAACTCAATTATATTTATATAAATCATTACCACTAATTTGCTTCAGTCTCCTATTGATTTCTGTTGAGGGTAAATTTAACACAAGGCACGTGTGGGTAACTTGGATCATTGATACCACCTTTGTCCAAGATTATGGAATTTTCTTATTCTTGTAATAAATTTAATTTGTGCCTGTTAAACTCTGCTAATGTGGATTGGAATATTTGTAACAAATAAAAATGTTTGTCATTCAGATATCTGCTAGTTATGGAGATGTGGTCAGGGAGTTGTTTTTTTATTATGGCGGTTTGTCAAACCACATGAGGGCCTTAGCGGGCTAATTCTGGAATATCACTCTCCAACCCCAGCTAGTTTCAAAACATTGTTAACCTCCAACCAGTATTGATTATTCTTATCTGAGCCTGGTACTTCTGCACCCTGTGACTCCGCAGGACCTGTGTTACAAAGATCGTCACTGGCATGACTACTGCTTCCTGTGTGCCAAGTGCAGCCGCTCCCTTGTGGATCGACCTTTCTCCACCAAAGATGATGTGCCCATGTGCACCGACTGCTATGCCAATGAATACTCTGCCAAGTGCCATGAGTGCCTGAAGACGATCATGCCTGGTGAGTCAAGGCAAAGCATAGCACTGTGTTCACACTGTTTTGCTTGATTCAAACGGCACATCCAACAAACCACAGCTCAAACCACATCTCACTCCCATCTTAATTGGGAGTTACTGGGAAATGGATGAAACACAACAAGTAGAAAATTGATGCTGTGGCAAATTTCCAATCAGACATGGTAAGTTTGCTTTAATAAGCTGAGAAAAGTTAGGCTTTGTTGAGAGGCGCACATGAGTTGGACCCCAGAACATACCTTTCTTTCCCTTACTTTCTCCACTTCTGTCTCTGTCCCTTCCTCTCTGTCAACCGTCTCCCTCTCTGGCTCATATGCTCTCTCTGTCGCTACCTCTATCTTTTCATTCATCTCATCATTTCTGTGTCTATTATTTCATTCTCCATCTCTTATCATCTAATCCTCTCTCCCTCTCTTTCTGTTTTGATCTCTCTGCACATCTGTCTCTCTCTCTTTCTCATGAAGGCACCAAGAAGATGAAGCACAAGGACTGCAACTGGCACGAGAAATGTTTCTCTTGTCAGCGTTGCCAGCAGCCCATTGGCATCAAAACCTTTGTGCAGAAGGAGGGGAACAACTACTGCTTGCCCTGCTACGAGAAGCAGTTTGCCCCGCAGTGTGTTGACTGCAAGAAGGTAGACAAAAGACAAAATCCATTCCCTGAAAATCCTTTAAATCCTAGTAGGGTTCATGGGGAGAGTCTGTCCTGAAATGCAATGGAGCGGAAGACAGGAAGGAACCTTGCAAAAGACCATCCCGCACTTCTGTGGCTCATTTAGAATGTCTAATTCACCGATCATAGATGTCTTTGGATTGTGAGAAGAAACACATTTGAACTGAGCCTGACCAATGTTTAACCCAGGGACCCTACCCTCCTATTTATATTAATATATTAAATTCATCCCACAGGGAAGTGTTGAGTCTATCCATCGGATACATTTGGCACATTGACTACATGCTGCGTTGTAAATGTAGAGGAAATTAGTTTAGTGATGCGTCACAGCAATTCCCAGAACGTCCAGCAATTCTCATTAAATGTTGAAGTGGTCTGAGATGACTTGAGAACAAATGAGATAATTACTTATGAAGAGATGAGATTAAATTAGATGAGTAACAGCAGAATGAGATTAGTCAAGATTAATCGATATGGGATAAGAAATGATTGGATGAATTGTGATGAAATAAGATAGAGGTGATTAAATTAGAAGATTTAACATGAGATGAGCAAATATTGAATTAGATGAGATTGAATTAGATGCGTTAAAATGCGATGAGACAGCAAAAGTTTGGTAAATATATTGCTCCAGCAGAGGGATGTAGATCACTGTTTGTTTGAGAAGGAAATTCCAAGAGATAAATGGCACTGTTTTTTGGTCTTTGACCTGTGGGTAACAGCCATCCAAGGGTAAAATATCAGTGTGTGATATTTGAGAGTGTGTGTGTATGACAACCAATATGTTGTCTGTCAAAGGAGTCTTTCAAACAAACGCCTGTCTCTTATTGGATGGTTTCTTACAGCCAATCACCACAGGTGGATTGACCTACCATGACCAGCCCTGGCACAAAGAATGCTTTCTGTGTACTGGATGCAAACAGCAGCTGTCAGGCCAACGGTTCACCTCTCGGGACGAGTTTGTCTACTGCCTCAACTGCTTCTGCAACCTGTTTGCTAAGAAGTGTGCTTACTGCACCACCCCAATCAGTGGTGAGCCCCCCATACCTTCATGTATCTCCCACTATTTCTTCTCCTTGTTTCTAGCAGAAGTACTGGGTGATTTTGGTGGTCCTATTCACACCCGGAGCTTAGGCACAACAAATCTGTTGATGATGACATTTTTCTCTCAGTTAATACCTGTTTCACTGTAACAAAACGGTAAAACTTACAAAACAGGTGCCCGTGATGGGGGCCGCGGTGGCTCAGCGGTAGTGTGTGTGCCTTCACGTCGGGCGTGGCAGGTTTGATCCCACCGCAGGGCATCAGGAAAAGTGCATCTGGCCTTAATCCTCCACGCTCAGTAAATATCAGGCGTGTGATGTGAAGCGCTTTGAACGGTCGTTATACAAAAAAATGTTATATAAAATTAAATCCATTTACCTGAATGTCATGCCAACAGAACACAACAGGAATGTGTGGCACTAGGGCTTCTAGTCTCTTGATCAAGGACACAATGATAAATGAAATTCCTGTTAACTGAGATTAAATCAAACCTCTGACCCTCTGCCAGACTAACCCAACCAGTGCAAATTCAGAAGCTCTTGATATGGTTGAAGTATACAACCCTAAAGTGATAAACCTTAAACTCCTTAATATACACATGGTCTGGACCTGCTCCAGGAGTCATGTGCCTCCAGCCTCCCTGTATAGCCAGTCAACAGCCATGAGAAGAATATTACATTACAGTGACTAGAAGAGTATTTGGTACATACTCCACTTTTTTCCATATTAAGTCTTTGTGAATGTGTCTTGGTGATTGGGTTTCAGGTCTGGGCGGCAGCAAGTACATCTCCTTCGAGGAGCGCCAGTGGCACAACGACTGCTTCAACTGCAAAAATTGCTCTGCGTCTCTGGTCGGCCACAGTTTCCTGACTTTCCGTGATGACATCCTTTGCCCCGACTGTGGCAAAGACATCTGAGGGGATTTGAAGCAGATAAAAAAAGAGGGCACCTTTCTCAACAGCACTCCACAGAGCCAAAAATGAAGATAATGGAGTGACTATAATCTTTGGTTTCGTTTTTATTTAATTGTGCCATCCAATGGTTGTTGCTAATCCTCTACGTTGTTCAAGCACTTATTGCATGCGCAGATGAAACCGATAAAGACAAGGGCTGCATCCTACTAAAACTGTATGGCGGATGGGGAAGAAATGTTGTGAGGGGGAAAAAAAAGCTTTATTTTAAAAAATAATTATTTGCTATCTCCTTGTTTCAAAATTCTAAGTAGTATAATGGATTTTATCAGAGTTATAAGACATCCAAAACAAAGGTTTTAGCAATGGGGCTTGCACCTGGCAAAAATAATATTATGTGGGCCCCCTCCATTGCCAAATGGTTACTGGACACGTGGTCAAAACCATCGTCGGATCGATTCCGGCCAGTGACATTTGTGGTATATCATACAAACCCCTCTCTTCCATTTCCTGCCTAACTTTTACTCTAGCTGTCCAAATAAAACATTATGTGGCTAACTCAGTTTGTGTTTTTGCTACCCAATCTGATGAGCTTGTACTTTCATAAAGCATGTCAAGTCCTCCTTGAGCAAGACACTGAACCCCTACCTGCTCACTTGATGTATGTCGCTCTGGATAAGAGTCTCTGCTAAATGTCTACATCGTAATGTAATAAAATAATAAAGCTATTTATTTGCATTCAAACACTTTGCCCAGTTTTTTCAGTATTGAACATTAAAGAGGGAATGGCTGAAAGCTTCAATCAACTCCCAATTGTTTGGTATCATGACAGAGGCCATGCTGAATAACAATGGGTGTATCCTTTTAACATCAAGGTTTATTAAACGACATTTAGAGGGAGTTGAGCATTTTGATAACCTTAAGTGTTATTTCAAGCCATCTCGGTCCACGGGTGCTGAGACAAATAGGGCTGAAGTTAACTCACAGCAGATGTTTGCTGCAAACTCAAGCAAATGTAGTGCGGAGAGCTATGTTCTCTGCAGGAAATGGATACACTGGCACATCTTGGTCAGATCTAAAATGCTGACTTGTACTGTGGTACCTTAATGCACCAAACTCAACAAAACATCAAGAGGGGGATTTCAAGCTGCATGCAGCATAGAGGGCCTTCCTCTAATGAATTTTCAAAAAGTCATGCCTGCTTACGCAAAGAAATGCAAACACGTACACGGGCAATCATGCAAGCACCTCTGCTAAGACACATAAGGCTGCAGTCTACACCCATCAACAGACCAGTGGCAACTCTTTCAGGGATGAGGATGTGCACATCCTTGATAGGGAAGAATGCTGGTTTGAAGAGGGTTAAAGAGGCCATCAATGTGAAGAGGCCATCAATGTGAAGAGGGAATTACCATCCTTGAATGGAGGAATGGGGCCTAAGAGTACATATGTCACCATTTTACAATGCTATGGTTGCAACTATTGCCTAATCCTCTGTAAATAGTATACAATGAAACTTTAGTAAATAGCAAATTTAGTGTATGAAAACCAACTTTGGTTGAGGTCATTATGGTATTGTTCATAAGTGTGGGGATACCTGCAGTCAACAGATTTAAGATGTCACCTGTATGAGTGATGAAATATTTCTCAATAAATGGTGCATCCAGATAACTGACCCAACCTTCCTCTGTGATCATGCAAGCACATATTCTTCATTAACAACCATACACATCGTGGCTTTGCATCTAATATGTGCCTGCCTATATAACCATATAATCCGTAATATCACTGCCGCTGCACACCTTGGAGGTTGCACAAGTGAGAGGTTCAGTTTTACATGTCGCGATTAGTCCCCACATTGAGAGGGTGGATGTGAGTTTAGATGTAAGTTGGGGAGGATGAAGGCTGGATATCGTTCCTGATGTCAGATTCGAACCCACAACATTTGGCTTGTCAATAGCGATCTGATTAATGCAAAGGAACTCAGTTCTTACTACATCCTTCAGATCAAGGCTGGGTGGTGACCTGACGATTGTGAACGTCTCACACACTAATTTTATTTTAATTATTCATCTAAATGCTTAAATTTATCATTCAAATAAGTTAAATAAATAATTAATTGCGTCAACATCTGGGATGGAAAGACTTCGCGACAATGCGTCCCGAACGATTCCCGGAACGCACCATTCTACAGGAAGCTGGTGGAGAGGGAAGCCGGAAGTTGAGCCCAGTGAAAGGAAAAAGCCGACGCAAGCCTATTCATTGATACAAACCTGCTATTTAAACACATCTTCTTAAATAAGTTCAGGTAACTGAGTTAAAATTACAGATTCAACCGTTTACGTTAATCCATATCTGTTTACATTTTGAGATCCAGTTTGCCGTCTTCAGGTTGTCTTCAGGTTGCTATGGTGAGCTGTGGAACGCTAGCGTAGAGGCTAACTGAATTAGCAGCGCTTTGTTAACGTGCGGTTTTCTGCACACATCAATGCATTTTAGCCTCATTTGTGCGAACATGGCGATATGCGCGGTGTCAAGTCGTGTCGACTTTCATCGGGTAGCATCGTTGTGTAATAAGGTAGTGGACGTGAGATTGCGTTTTTGGAGCTGAAAACGTTGGTATGGACCTAGAATTGTCGAACTGGTTACCCTCATAGACCCATTAGTGAACGACACGCATCGTAAGGTCGTTTGGACGGGGGAAATCTTATCTTGCTTATTATTTAATGCCTGGCTCGCTTGGGGAATAAAATGCGTTGCGATCAAAATCCTCCTTATTCCTTATATAATAGGGGGCATTGGGTTCGCACTGTCCCTGCGGAGCAAGTGCGTCCTTTATTTGATGCAAATGTTCCTCCCACTATTTATCCAACGGTAAAAGGTTGTGAATTCTGTAGGATTTCTATCATCACATCCGTTTCGTGATTTTCTTATGCGGGATTGTATGTCAGCAGGTTTTATTGCATGTACATTTAATCATGAATCTTGTGTTACTCATGAGCCTGCATGTGGAAGAATCTTCGAAATAAATTGAGAATCCTGCAGATATTATTTCTTATTCTGCTGGCTTTGAGAAGAAACTATATTTGGCTTCTTTATTTTTTTTAATTCTCAGATTACACCGATTCTTGAGCTGAAATGAGTGCTGCTGCCCCCAACCACCGAAGGACCAAGCCTGGTGGTAAGTCCCATCTGTCAGTCTCTGGCCTGCCTAGAACCCCCTGTGTGTGATGCTGAAATATGTCAAACACAAAAGTCAGGGACCTGCAGTGTCACAAAGAATAAAGAAAAAATGTGATTTGGTCATGTATGTATATACGATGAATAAAGGTAATTATAAGGTTTGTTTTAACACAGGGATATAGATATGTCCTCTATCCAAGTGTTCCCTCTCCTTGTATTCTCCTGACTTGAACAAATACACAGTGACCGTTTGTGCTGTAATTTTAGCTATGTGAAATATCAGACAAAGCACTTTTACCTGTATTAGATAGCCCAGAGATGCCAGTTAACCTCTGTTCTCCATGTAGGCATTAAGCTTGGGACAGGGTCTAATGGAGTCGCCGGACCTACATCCCAGATTCCTGGACTGTCCCAGACTGCTGACGACAACACTCCTGTGCAGAGGACCAGTGGTCGCCGTGTGGGGATATTTGAGTCAGATTCAGATTATGTAAAGCTTGCCAAGCAAGGGGGACAAAAAGGTAGACATTTGTTCAGAATATCACTTTAAATCTGTTTGTTCTATGTAGGATTATGTAGGGAGTGAGTTTAATCATTGGATTTCAATGGGTATCAGAGGTCTGTCATCTGAAAAATGGGATATATTCTCCTACACATTACAAATTTAAGTCTGCCTATAGACATGTAAGTTTGCCCATGCTATAAGTTTCTGAGAGATGTAAAAACTTTTTTTGTAGATAGTAAAACTAAAGAATACCAAACATTATCATCAAACATGTCTAGTTATCTAATATTCAGTTGTTTAATTTGCACTTTTAGAAATAACATAATTACCAGCAATAAGGTCAAACTTGCTCTTGATTATTTTGGATGTTTTTTAAGTGATGCCAACAAGGGGCGGCTTAGCTCAAGAGGTAGGGTAGTCATCTAGTCATCATTGGAAGATTGGTTGGATCTCTAGCCCATGCAGAAAGTGAGTCAAATTTTCCCCTTAACTGCTCAAGCCCAAAGAAGTAATGGCGACTTGTCCAGGGCGTTTCCCCACCTTGCACCCAATGAGTGCTTGGATAGGCTCCAGGATGCTGCTGGGACCCAACTTGGGATAAGTGATTGATGATAGAAATATTTAGTTTTCCATAAACAGGAGATCTGAGGGGAAAAGCTCAATGTTTTGATCTGTTTTATTCTTTCTTCCTCTCACTGCTCACTCAGCTTTGCAGGCATTTTTCCTATTGGTTTTTAGTTCATGGCGAAAACCATTTTGGCTCTTCTTTAGATTAGGAACTAACTTATTGATCGCCGCACTTGGACTAAAAGTGCTGATGAGGAAGTCAGTGCTGAGAAGCAGTGGGAGCTAACCCATTTGTCAAGAGAATGGAATTAAGCCAACCTGCTGTGATCTCCGACCTTGTGAAGCGCTCAGTGTTGAAATGCAAATCTCAAACAAGTGTCTCATCACAGTGCTTACAGGCATCCGTAAACAAGAAGGGCTTCAATCAAAATCTCACTGCATTATTGGATTAGAATTGTAATGTAATGTATTCACTTGCCAACACTTAACCAAATTTCTAAGATGGTTGTAGATATTTGATTTAAGTGTTAAAATGCCATTCTAATTGTTTTCCCTTGTGTAATTAAGTTTGTGTTTAAACACAGAACACACCTCCGACATTTGCTTATGTCATTTACTTTTCAGGAATGTGATTTCATTTTTAACCTTATTTTATCATTCCAACTCCCTCCTCACAGGGCTGTTGAGCCATGAGTTAGAGCATGACGCCAAACCTGGTAAAGTTTACAGTCGTCCTGAATGGTTTGGCAATTCTGATCCTAACAAGTAAGAACATTTTATGCACACACACATACATTCTCACACACACTAAAAGAACCCTGCTAGATGAGCTGTTATCCGTTGGAAAACAGTTATCTCCGAAAGGTATAACAGTGCAGACTATAGAGAAAATAAATAATTAAACTTTATTAATTTGTTATTGTACAAACAAAATGTGTTCTCTGCATTTAACCAATCCTATTGTATAGAAATAGTGAGCTGCTGCACCACCCAAGGACCAACATCAGTTCTTTTCCTATTGCCTTGGTCAGGGGCACAGGCAGGAGAACAGTAAAGGGGTCCTAAGGAGTCAGAGTACGGGAAAATATCGAGGGGAGTGATAACATTTAGGGCTAAAGGAGCACTATTTAGTCGATCCTGTGGAAGACATTATGTATTTGTGCAGTGAAACAGTAAATATATCCATCAGGATACTGTTAAATATTAAATATCCAAAAACGCAATCTCATTCCTGGTTACTTAAAAGTACCAATTATTCTCTAGGAGTAGACATAAATATTTCAGAGTGGGTAGTAAATACCAAACCTTCACCATCTAACCTCCACTGTTTAAATGTGCTATGTGTAATTCCACTTGCATCCTGATCTGTACTGATCAGCGACTTTAATCATGATAAATAAAAATAGACAGGACAGACATATTCAAAAGGAAAGATAATAGATGCAGCCCATTGCCAACGTATTCCGGTTGTGTTTTGCATAATTTGCTCGGTACTATGAGTGTGAGCCAAGTGTTTTAGGGGCTGTTGTGTCATAAAACAACAACAACAAAGCCGCTCAGCTATCCTGATTACTCTGCAAAAGTCTGGGATGTAGGGAGCTGTCCTGTGTTTCAATAATCAACCATCTAGAAAGTCCCACTGATAGTTCGCTGTCATAATGCTTCATGAAAGCAAAAATGTTACACATAGCACCTTTAACATTGCAACTGGACTTTTTTGGGAGGAAAAAAACCCTTGAAGGCATATGTTGAAAGCAATGGTAACCAGTATCTGTCTGAATCCAAATTCAGATACCACAGTTTGGAAGAAGCAGTGCAGATAGTGGGGTTGCACAGAGACTTTTCCAGTACGTAGCTGGTGGTGTGTTCCTTCCCTATGTTTCAGTGGTTTTGTAATTACAGCGGAAGCAAAGCAACGTCTCCCGATGGCGCGCCAAGATCACCCATGCAGCTCCTCAATGCTCCGTTTGGTACCGATAACGGTTCTTCCTGGGAGAGAGAGACTGATAGGTTTACCCATGGTAAAGCAAAGGTGAATTTGCCTTACTAGTTGATCCTCCCATGCTGACGCCATGTCCTCCATGAAGCATTCTTTTTTCCTTTTTTTTTTGTCCTCATTACCTTCCTTTTTTATTCACCCGTCTGTCACCTGAGTTGGACTCATCGCCACGTTTGTGACAACTTCTAATTTTTATTTTCTGTTTCTTTGGCTTCAGTTTTGCGGTAATCGAGTTGAGATAATTTGAAAAGGGGTTAGTTGTGTCAGATAAGGTTACATTGCCATGTCTGAAACAACCTGCCACCACACATATAAAAAAGAATAGACTAATGTCCTTTGTGCCCTTCAGCTTTTCTCATTGTAAAATCATCTGTTGGGTGAAAAAGAGGATTAAAAAAAAGACAGAAATGAGAAATGATCAAGCTCTTATGATTTATCAAAGCTGGTACTCCTGCAGCTTGAATTGCTTTAATGAGAGAACCAGGAGCAAAATAGGCATCAAGGCAACTGTGAAAGTTGTAGATTACATTACTAATAGCTTAATGAACAAAATTGTCCATTAAAAAAAAAAGTTAGATAAGCAGATAAAGATGTGTTCCCAAGAAATGGTCATCCCTTCAGGCATCAAACTTTTTTTCCGAATTTAAAGAATGGCTTCTGAATTATTCTTGGTGCAGAGTGAGAAATGACCTTCTATGATCCGTGCGTATGAGGGCACTGATCTAGGAATTGGATTTATTAAAGTCACCACGATGGAGGGTTTGTGGTGGCAATCCTTCTATAGACCACATAACAACATTACAAGTCAGTCCTTGGAAGGCTGACCAAACCCAATGAATTAACTTATAGGCCTGATGAGAAGGATGTCTGTCCTTTCATTCAAAGAATTATGTTGTGATCCTCATGACGGCGTACGTCATTGGTAAAGACATGGGGTGTTGAGCTGTAATTAGGGTGCTGTGGACTTAGTAACTAACTACGAAATAAACGTTTGTCTTTTAATGTAGTGTTTTTGAATACACCTTTTGCACAGGTTGTACATTGGAGTAAAATCTCTTAATCCCTATCTAATTTCACTAGTTATCAGTTTGTAAGTACACCGGGTTAATATAATTATCATAAATAAGTGTTATTCCTAAGTTTAATGTTTGTGACAATTTTTTTCTTTCAAACTTTTTTGCATCACATGACTAACAATCATCTATGGTGTTGTCAAATGTCTAGTTAGATGAGAGCTGTCAGCATTCCATGCTAAGAGCACAGACTTTTCTTCCATGTCATGCAATTTTATTGTATTTTTAATGTGTGTCAATGTATGCATGCATTCCTCACACGGTGATTTCAAGGGATAATCTAAAAAAAATTGAGGTCTGAGGATCAGTAAGGACTCAAATCTTTGAAGGGTTTTGGATCACTAAGAAATTGGCATTGACTTCTATCGGTGGTGGTGGTGCACGTCAATAAATGAGTGTACATGCACACCAATATTGGAATCGTGAAAAGATGGAGGCACTGCTCCTTTAGAAACAGTCTCGTCAGCGCCTTGTCAGGACAAGGTCGAAATCAGAGCAAGCACAAGATGCTTGCCCAAGATTTTTGCCAAATTTCAATTTTTTGGTGTATGCACACCCGTAGTTTGACTTCTGTTGGCTATACATGTGAAAAGGCCACCTGGCATGGTCGACGGATTAAGCTATGCTTGTAATTTTGACATAATGGAAAGCAAGTAGTTTTATAAATGCAGGTTCAAGCAACCATTCTGTACTGCTAGGATTTTTTCCACTGAATCGATTATATCCCCCCGGGCATCAACATGGCAACCTACTTTAGGGGTGTATTGAAATATAAGCTCTCAATCTTAAACCCTGGTAAGTTTAGATCTGCACATGGAGATTTCACAGGAGTGTCTTCTTATTTTCATCTGGAGTGATTACACGGACACTCAACCAGTCTGTGTTTCATCCTGACCTTGTTATTCCCACACTTGATACTGTCGAACTCTTTGACCCTTAGGCATCGCCGGACAGCCCCTCCAGTGAGATGGAAGGCCTGACTATGTCCGAGGCCAATAAGTACAAGAGAACGTGAGTATCTGAGATGACATAAACCGGCAGTTATCAACCAGTCCTTAGTTACCACAGAAGAGTGATAATGCCCTCCATTGGCTGTGTTACTCCTCAGAATAGTCACCCATCACATTAATGGTGATGTTGGGAATTTATTGCTGGTTCACTGGAAGTCCCAATTGCATCCTTGTTGTTGGAGTTGATTATTTGACAAGATCCGTCCTAGATGGCAGCCGTTCATTGCTGCTCCTCTTTACACTCCCTTCCAGGTGCCGTTGAAAAGATGCTCTAGAAAACAGTGTTTTATGTTCTGTAAGGTTTGTTGACTAAAAGTGAAAGTTGTTTGAATAATGATCTTGATTTTTGTGTAACTAAGAAATTGTTCACTTTGTGTGCGAGTGGGCTCTGACATGGTTTCGGTGTCTGTGTGTACATGTGTGTTGGTTCTGTTGTTATGTGTTTGTAGTGTGTGTGTGTGTGTGTGTGTGTGTGTGTGAGATGTGTTTATGGTTGGTGTCCGTCACCGTGAAAGCTGTGTGAATTGTTTTGTGGCGTTTTTTTCCCTGTTTTTTGGCATCCGTTGTTTTAGTGATTGTGGGTTTCATGATTGTCTGTCCTGTTTTGATGGATAGCATGTCTGTGATTGATTTGATGGCTGTAGTATTGTGTGTTTTTCACCCCTCTGATGAATGCTGTGACTTCGTGCACGGCGACCTGAATTCCTCTCTGCTCTGTCACATCTGGGGAATGTTAAACTGATTTATTTGAACAGAGACTCCACACTGTCAGAGGACAAATGTGCGGTGGACTTGCCGTCATCCCGCTGTGTTCTCCTTTTCAGATCCTATGACAAGAACGCTCCTCCGGTCAGCATGTCCAAGCTGCTGAGTTTTGGCTACATGGACGATGAGAAGAAATCTCCCAATGATGACGACGCTTCAAGTATGACTGAAGTATTCTTTCTAGATAAATACAAATTTGAGTTATTTATTATTTCTTTCCACCTTGTATTGAACCAGCCAGCTGTCTTGACCACAACCTGGGAGCCAGTAAACGACTCCATTAAAGCCACTGGTTGTTATGTGCCTTGCTCAGTGGGACCAAGCAGTATTTCACCTGCAGATATTTTCTAGGACAGAATCCGAACCCACAACCAGCTTACCCGTCCAACTGCCAGACATCTTCAACCCCACACGAGGAACTTAACCGAGGTCTAAAGCAGAGAGAGCACTGAGCTCTGGTTGTGCAAACCTATTTCAGAAGAAAGAAAATGGAGGGTTCTTTTTCATTATTTTGTTCTCTGAACCCTCGACCGCCCCGTTACCTCACATAGCTTTAGAGATGCAAGTTTTCTCTGCGCATGTCTCCCCAAGCTACGGGTTTTAAATCCTCTGGCAGGCCTGTGTCACCGAGCTTACAAACCGGTGGGTTCTAATGCTCGCCCATTTTAATCAGAGCTTGCTTATTGATCCATCCATTGTCAAATACTTAGCGGAAGTCGGGTCGCAGGGGAACTGGAGCCCATCTCAGTGCTCACTGAGCTAAGGCGGGGATACACCCTGGACAGGTCGCCAGTCCACCCCAGACAGGAAGTGGAGAAGTTGGGGGAAGTGTCTTGCCAGAGGACACTTGCACACGCCTCCCCTGCAGGTGCAACCCTCCGATTGCGAGACGACCGTTTTATCCACTGAGCCGTGCCGCCCCCTGGCTTATTGATATCATTATTAATAATGCTGTTTTTGTTCCAAAAGGCCCCTGTGGATCAGAACGGTTGTTACTGTTTTAGCTTAGAGTCCCTACCTGATGGAGATGCATTTCAGCTAGTATACGTTTCACATTCAAACTGGTTAACTCCTATTCGTGTTAGTTCGGCTGCTATACCAGATTCGAGGAGGTGGAGGTGCGCTTTTCTGTGTTCCGGTAGTCATAAGGCACAGCCGATTAGAAGACAGTCAAACTAATCTGCCCGGTAACGGTACCCAACTTTCACTTGTGTTTGTTTTTCCAGGCGTGACCTCGGAACAAACCAGCACGGTGGCGACGGAGGACGTCGATGATCTGGAGTAGGGAGGAAGGGCTTTCGTCTGGAGCCGGCTGGGTGATGGGGGTGATCGTGCAAACACTGATCATGGTGTCACAAATTCACAGAACACAACACCCCCTTTCTCATCTCCCACCCCTCTGGTGTTCACTGTCATGTATTGTACATCCACCACCTTTTAGGTTTTGCACTCGTGTTGACGCAGCGGTACTATTCTCTACTTGCTTTAACTTTGAGGATATTCTTGTGGATTTTTTCTCTCTCTCTGTCGCGTACATCTAATAAGGTCTCACAATATTTATTCTGTGTTGTTGTTCTCGATTGGAAAGACGAGTTGTGCACAGGGTTGGGAGCTGACACATCCAGTCCACCGGCTACAATAGTCTGATTGTGCTCCGACTTCACTGGGGGTTTTTCCTTGTTTTAATGGCCAAATTGAGCTTTCAGAACATCAAATTGCCAGTCGGTGATCCACCAAATGTGCATCAACATGGACAAACGGGAACAGTTTGCAGTTGGTGGCTTGTGTCAGTCTCGCTCCCTGGTTGTATGAAGATCGAGTTGGTAAATTTGATGTTTGTGCTTGACAAAGTGAGGTCATAGTGGTTTGAATTGTTGTTTGTGTCCCGAAGGAAAGGTTCGTGGCTTTGTGAGCGTTTTTCTCCGCTATGGGATTGAATATGATCACGTGTTGAGAGCGATCCCATGGGCGGACAACACACTCAAGTGAGCAGGCTGACCGGTGGTTGGATAGAATGGGTGTCTCTGCCAAAATTGGCTTTTGGGCTTTTGGGCCTCGCCGACCTGAACACATTTTTATTTTCTCTCGATCTGACGTCTCGACAGCTTGAATATTTGAGGGGTTAAACATGCTCTGGTCTGTGACATTCCCAATTCAACTTTTATCGTAGAGAAGGGAAAAATCAATTAGCAGTATATTGAGATTTTTGTGTGCGAGCGACGATTCATGTCACGCTGACTCCACAACTCTACCTTTACTTCTAACTTTGAGTTAAAGTTTATACTGTTGTCTGAAGTTATTTTGTATTGTTGAAATGCTGCGCTTGTTTTTTTTTTTTTGGGGGGGGGTATATCATGAGGAGTAGGCTACATATGACTACTCATGTCCAGTGGAATTGTGCAGCTATTGAATGCATCTTTCATGATACGAAGTTTCTGCATGGTTCAAGATTTTAAAGTTGCAGCAAAAATCTTTTACAGAATCGCAATGCAAATCGAATCGGCACCTTGGCACCCCGATAATGTTGCATCGGGCGTTCCCTGGTGATTCCTTATCCCGATTATTTTAATCCGGAAATATTTTAAAAGAATAGGTGAAGTTTAAATCGGTACTGAATCATGTCTGCCTTTGCCACGTTCAAGTTTAAACCATCTCAGTCAATGCTGTGGAAGTATGTGACAAGATTGCATTTCCCTTGATTTATCAAACTCCAAAGCTGTAAAGCAACAGAAAAAAAGGGACTTTGGAAGATAAAAGCACAAACTATTGCAAAATAACACACTGAAAGTCAGTTTTGGTGAAATACCCTCAGAGGGGTCAGTAGACGTGTTCACAAAGTGCCCCCTCTGAATATGCCAATCTTTCAGTTTTACCTCTGTTCATCCAATGTTAAGATTTTGTAGATATCAGTTATGAAGATGTTGTGTTGTTTTATTGTCATGTCCCCTGACCAAACTGCCACCAAGATCACTTACATAGTACTGTGGCGTGCTGAGGAAAGAAATCTGGCCAAGTGTTGCACGTTTGATGCATTGTATTAGAATGCAAGGGAAGTATTGTACTAATCCATCAATTATGCATGCGTAAACTAGATCTGGTAGCTCTGAGGTTTTCAGGATGAATACGCCGTGTTGTGTGCTGAAAAAACAACAAATGCATTGTGGGTGAGTTGCTATTGCAGTGCGGTGTTGATCCGACAATCCGGCAAAACGTATCCCCATGTACAGAAGCTCTGTTGAACTGATGTGCCAATTATTCCGTCGGGGTCATGAAACATCTCACCCCCGATGTGACGTATCTGCTGCAGCCTCGACTCCCACCTGAAAGCAAAGAGAGCGCAAAACCATAGACATGTGGTTGATCAGTGGTTTACACCTGTGTAATTGATGAGAAGACGTCCATGTTTGGCCTCGGTGGTCTCACTGTACATGTTGCATCTGCAAGGGACTGATCGTGCTGTACAAGACTGATGTGCTCGTTGTGATTTTGGCACCGGTGAACCGCATACACCAAGTTAAGGGCCCGTCTTTGTAAATGCTACTGTGTATATCCAGATCTGAACCTTTGTATCAAATTTTGAACCGTGTGTTGTTGCTAATATACGCTGCGAAGTGATGCAAAATGCGGTAACTGCACATAACTTGATGCACACATGCGTGTTGTAAATGAAGCCCTCCATAAGATTGCAGGAAGCGGTGAATGTACCACGGCAATGATGGTGGCTTAAAGATTCTGCTTTGACCTTGGGGTCCTCTGACAATAAGGTCAGCTGCATTTCCATCCAGTCGAACGACGAGTCGGTCCCATGTCTACAGTGGTTCTCAAATCAGATCCTCCAGTCAGGTAGGCTGTAGACCAACAGGAGCAGCTGTGGAATCCGAGGACCTTCTTGAAAACCACACAAAGTCATGCATCAGGCAAACTCCCATGTCCTTGTTTTGCTTACAACTTGGCTCCGGTCTGTTGTGAAGATCCCACGGCTTAGTTTTTAAAACTCAAAATGTCAAAGAACCAGCTCGAGGAGGTCAAAGAACGACACAGTCTGTAGTGAGAAGAAGTCCAACCTAACACGACTAATTGTAAGATGCTGTCTTCTCGATGAGTGCTCTCGGAAGGCCGATGAAGGATCATTGAAATAAAGTGGCATGTGCATGTACTTGGTTGTGCTGTTCGTCTCACTGCTTCAGTTCACCGTCTGGTGGGAGACAGGGAACAGTTTGGGATTCTCAGTATCATCCCAGGAATTCCGAAGTGGGCACAATCAGGAT
The DNA here is from genome assembly GCA_900302585.1 of Regalecus glesne. Classification (NCBI taxonomy): domain Eukaryota; kingdom Metazoa; phylum Chordata; class Actinopteri; order Lampriformes; family Regalecidae; genus Regalecus; species Regalecus glesne. The sequence continues at coordinate 17,298 of OMLC01054743.1, forward strand.
CCACGAGGTTGAGTTGGGGACATTTCACCAAAGTGAACTTTTCGATGATGAAATATTTCCTGGTTGGTTGGTGGGTGGGGAGGGG
>OMLC01054863.1:1103-22137 GCA_900302585.1 Regalecus glesne
CCCCCACCCGCCATACCATCATCTTTGAGGTCCATGTAGGTCTACGACGTTATCCCATAGATACTTTCTCTATCATACGCCTGCTCCTCTGTGTGGCAGTGGCCGCAGCCAGTCACATCTTCTCATTTCATCTGTTGCATAATGGGTGGTGCTGCTGGCCCCATAGATGTTGAAGCTGCAGCCTCTGGAGCATAATTACTTAATGCTTGGTCAATGCTGAAACCAGTGATCAGTTGCTTTTGAATCTGATCATTAGTTTCGGTTGTTTTACAACTCTATTGTTTACAAGAGTGAGGCTGCCTGAGGTCAACTGAGACTGAAGATGCCACCTGGATTAGTGTAAACGCTTCTCCCACTAAACTGTGTGTCCAGATGAACGGAGTCAACAAATTAAAAAATCAGATTTTTGCACATTTGGCAGTATCCATCTGCATCTAGATTCTTCTTTTTTTAGCCTGCAACTTTTCTGTGCCTCCCTTCTTTAGTTTTTGAAGATCCATCTTTACAAATTGACAAAGACTTATTCCTTCTTCCACTGATGCTTTGGCTCTGAGCCACAGCCTTGACACGAGAAACAGAGGCCCAAGGGGTGGCAGTTAGTACGAGATGTGATTGGACCAGCCTAGTGTCATTATAGAAAATGAACCGATGGGCTGCTGCCCATGTTCTATGGGCTGGTCATTGGCAATAAACATATTTCTATGTTATATCAGGTGTGTCCGCCCACCAGGAGAAATGTCTGGTATGCCTGATTATCAGTACAACTATGTCTACAACTATGGCATACCATTCACCAACAGAGTTCAATGTCAATTTAAAGATTACCGGTAATTAGTCGTGTCATCCATCAACCCCTTACCCGAAGTCAGGTCACAGGTCTGCTGGTGTCTATCCTAGTGCTTATTGGGCAGATGGTGGAGAAATACCCTGGACATGTCGCCCGTCCATCCTAGGGCAGCCGGGGGGGATTAAGGCCTGAGGCCCTTCCTGATGTCCCACAGTGGGTTCAACCCCACAGCCAATATTTCCCGAAGTGTGCATTCTACCCCTGACCCCCCCCCACTAAACAGTAATTTGAAAATAACAGATTACTGATCTTGCTTACCTGAAAAATAGCATGTTGTGATGTGTTGATTTTGATGATCTGTGTTGTGTTTTCTGGCAGACGGCCGAATAAGAAGCGTCATCTCTTTCAACAAGGGAGGGGAATGGAGACTGATAAAGAAACCTGTGAATGTGGATTGTGGAGATAAAGTCAAAAATGTGTGTGAGCTTTACCATACCCAACATAGCAACAACTGACACAGAGAAGACATCATTCAAATCTGAACCCCCCCCTTTCTCTGTGTTTGTGTGTATTTTATAACATTTAATCTCTCGTCCAGTGTAACCTCCACATCCATGGAGAACACAGTCGCTACAACCATGTTACTCCCATGCTGCCAGTCTCTGAGCCCACAGCCATCGGTCTGGTTATTGCCCACGGTAAATACAAACAAGTTAATAATCTCATTGTATATGGACAATGCATATTAATGCACAATTAGAATGTAAACATTCCAGATTTAGCCACCGTAGTCATTTTGATCTGTTCTCCCAAAATTTGGGGTTCAGTGTCTTGCTCAAGGAAATTTTGACACGCTTTCTGTAGGAACTGGGGCTTGAACCACTAATCTTCCTAGATGACCGCCCTACCTCCTGAGTGATGCTGCCTCTATATCCCTATATCCTATATATATACACTATTTCTACAAGAACTTGAAGATGAATAAATCGAGAGCAAAAAGTGTTATCCCATCGATAAATTGACTCACAGAAATGTTTAGTAATCAATTTATTGCTATAGCCATTTATCAAATAGATATTAGCTGCGTGGCACAAGGTTTTCTGGTGTCACTTTGGGCTCTTGGAACTCAGATGGGATTTTTTTCAAAAATTAGAGTTTTTATTGACAAAATTAGTAATCAATTAATAAAAATGAACAGATTAATCAATAATGAAAATAACTAGCTGCACCCCAAATAAAGATCTTTACATCTTTTCATTTCTTGTGTCAAATAGACATGACAATGTCATAAAGTCGAGAGTAATGAAGTCTATTGACTCCTCCCCTTTCTTTTCCCCTCCCGCCCTCTCCTAACATCTAGGTGGTGTCGGGGAATCGCTGTCATCCTCGCAACACCCGGATGTCTATGTTTCATCAGACGGTGGTTATAACTGGAGGGGAACCTTGAGGGGCCCTCACCACTACAGTATATTGGACTCTGGGGGTCTCATCGTGGCTGTGGAGTCCCACCACAGAGGACAAGTCAAGACCATCAAGTAACAGATACATCTTTTTGATAAAGAAATGCACTTTAAAGGAACAAGTATTAGCAGGAAATAAGAGAGTATGCACTCTTCAACAAAATAATCTACCCGGTCAGTACTCTGTATTGGCCCATATTAAAAGAACTGTTCTCAGAATCCATGTAAAAGTGATGTTGGTGCATCCTTGTCTAATCAAAACCGTTCCACTACTCTGAAACTGGTCGCCGATGGTGTGTTGAGGTCCATTGTGGGCTACAAGAGACCTATATAGTGGGGACCAAAGAAACTAGGGGGACCAATGCTGGAGTCTCAACCACTCCACTTAGTTAATCTGGAGGTATACTGTGTCAGGTTTCAACTACTTACTTATATTTTGTGCAATTACAATACATTTAACACCATTATTGACTCTGTCACATCTCCACAGATTCTCCACAGACGAGGGCCAATGCTGGAAGGCTTACAACTTCACTGACCTGCCCTTCTTCTTCGCCGGCCTGGCATCTGAGCCGGGCACCAAGGCCATGAACATCAGCGTGTGGGGTTACCGCCCAGAGGACGATGAACAGCCCATGTGGGTAGCTGTCACCATCGACTTCCAGAGCCTCCTCACCAGACAGTGTGAGTCAAAATGCGAATGGCTAGCTCACACTGTTGCATCCGGTGGTCATTGGGAGATCAGTGTCAGCATGGCCTGGTCAATGCTATAGAGATAGCTCTGTTGTGGGGGCCAGTTTGGGGATTTGAACTGACATCCTTTGGCGGTGGAGATTCAAGAAGCTAATTATTTCTAACCATGATGCCATTGTCACGGTTGTAATTGATGTACCATCTGACATGTGGTGTGCTAGGTGATGAGCAGGACTACGAGGAGTGGTTGGCTCACTCTACAGGGGGTGAGGACCCGGACACAGATGGCTGCCTACTGGGTTACAAGGAGACTTTCAGGAGGATGAAGAGGCTGTCTGTCTGCAGGAATGGGCGGGACTATGTGGTCAGCAGGAAGCAAAGTCCCTGCCTCTGCACCAGAGAGGACTACTTGTGGTAAGGCTGTTGGTTTTACTATGACATACTATGGAAACTGTGTAGACACTGAAACACTACATTGGGCAGATCTACGTAACAACCATCTTTACATTACATGCTACTTTGGATTAAGTCAAACAAAAGCTCCTTCACTTTGTTTTCCAAGTCCCTGTTTTGGAATAAGAAGAGTTTCCTCAGAAAATTGTTCTTACGAGGCTGCAACGCCGTGCAGAAAATATATTTTAGAGCTCCTTGTCAATCAAACACCACGCGGAGAATATTTTGAGAGACTTTTACTGTCCTATACAGTGACTACGGGTACTACCGCCATGAGAACAGCTCAGAGTGTGTGAGACAGCCCGACACCACTGACCAAACCCTGGAAGTGTGTGTCAATGGAGAGGAGGAGGAGCTCTTCACATCTGGGTAATCTCTGTACTCACACACGCGCACACACACACACGCACGCACGCACGCACGCACGCACACACACACAGCTGACTCTGCATTCTGTGTAGGTACCGTAAGGTCCCCAGTGATAGGTGTGAGGGGGGATTCACGCCTCAACCCAGAGTCCAGACAGTCATCAAATCCTGTGCAAAGTCCACAGTGAGACCACCTGCTAGTCAATCCTCTTCAAGCCTTCACTTTGACACACCGGTCAGTAGAAACTGGTTTCACCGGTTTGTTCATGTGTCTGTCTCGTGTCTCATGGCTCATGTTCTCCTCCCCTTCTGTGTTCCCCTCTCCTCTGCTTATCATGGTCAAAGTAATGAAGACAACAACAGCTGTTAAATGTTTTTCTTTTTCTTACCCCAGCGGGAGAAGATGGTGTTGATCCTGGTTTGCTGTGGAGCAGGAATTGTTGTCCTGGTTGCTGTTGCCTCTGCTGTCATCTCTGTCAAGAGAGGAGTGTACAGAAACAGGTAAGATGCATGTGAGTTCAAACACACAGACATACACACACACACTCAAACACACCAACACAGGAAACATGGCTATGTTCTGACCATTGTTGCCATATGCTACCCCCTACAGGACACCCGCATATCGCTTCTCCAACCTCCGGATACAGGATGAGGATAGCTGCATCACAGCTGACCTTGAGAGTGGCACCAGCAGTAATGGCACCGTTTTCCAGCCAGACTCAGATGATGTAAGAGCTACAGCAAATACTTGGCAACTGTAAAGTTTCATGACGTCTTCTCTGACTTATCTTTATGCATGCTCAGTAATCCAGGCGAGGAATTCCCCCTAACATTTAGTCAGTTTATCTGGACACAGGCAGCCAAAGAAATATTTGGCTAAATCAGTGTGTGGATTGATGAGATGATACTGGATTGGTTGAGGTCACCATGCATAGTACTAATGGAAATTATAAAATTAGGGGTAGCAACTCCTCAAAAACAGGGAAGGGGCCAGAAGAAGAAGAAGAGGGGGAAGAGGCCTTCATTGGGACAAAAAATGGTGTCCACATGAACTGATTCAACATTTCTGTGACTTCAAATTTTGTTGTGTTTTGTTTTCTGAAATATCTACATGCAAACTAATATGTGTTTTTTTCTTCTTCATTTTTCAACAGGATCTCATTCAATGAAAAGTATACATCTTGGACTTCATACATTTTCCAGATTGATAGCTTTACTGACTAAAGTCTGTGTGTTGCATTTCATTAGACTTAAAAATAATGATGTGTTTCATTGGTATTGGCATATTTGTCAACTTTTTTCCATGAAATATTTGACAGTGTCAAATTTCTTTATTTATTGTTTAATATACAAAACATGCTCCACATTTCATTGTTTTGTTTTCAATATGTACAGTATTTTTATTCTAATTGTGTCAATAAAGACTTTCTTGATTTTATTCTTTTTGGTACTCTCTTTTTCATTACATACAGATGGAGCAAGTGAGAGGGAGTATGGCACTTTACTATTATTGTTATTATTATCATCATCATCATCATCATGATCATCATCATATCGACGCCTGAGTAAAAGTTAGTTGAGACTAGTCTCTCACACTCCAGCCCAGCAGGGGTAAGCAGTCACCACCAAGTTCACGGTCATAGGCCTAAAATGTAAAAAAGAGCCGCAGCGAATGATTTTGAGCGTCCAACCTGTCAAATACAGCGCTAAGAGCAGCAAAACCGGAAACAGATTAAACTCTTCAAAATAAAGCACACACACACACACACACACACACACACGTGTGTGTGTGTGTGTTTTATTTTGAATTGTTGAATTTTTGTTTGTTAAATTATTTTGAATTATTTGTAATTGTGTGTGTATAAAAATTAATCACCGAGATAATTTGAGCATAGATCATGCATCCAACAACACATGGTCAGTGTCTAGGCTCTCTCTAAGCCCACCACCCGCCCCATGGGCCCCAGTACAACCACACTGCGTGTATTTGCGCCATGTTATTGGACGTCATCAGACTTTGGACACGAGTAAAGGAAAACGTATCAGGACAATACGGAGACGTGACGTAGTGTTACACTGAAAACAACCAATTGAGTGACAAAACACATTTTTATACATTGTGGAATTCATGACGGATTCACGTTTCCTTTATCTCTATATTTTTCATGTGGCCGATTTGTGCAACGTTAAATATAGTGACATGAGACTGAATTCACTGAACACATTTATTTAAAAAAATCTGTCCCATTGACAAAATCTTTGAAATTGTACAATTATTTTGAAAAGTGACCGGAAGCTAAAGATCTTATATATAATTTATGCTTGACACCGACGTAATAAGAAACCCAGCCCGGCTGTATGCAGCTAGCTGTCACTGACACCGATCAGTCGTCGTTAAACAGTTGGACAGTGTTACTGTGGTGTCATTCAAGGGGTATGAAATATCTTCATTAGTTAGTAGACACGCTATTTACGGTTATATGCTAATCCTTGCTAGTTTATTACGTTTTGATGGGTGTTAGTCCACAGCGCGTCGGACATGGTCCGATAACGAAAGGAAGGACTGGGTCGGTGGGGGTATGACCTAATGTTAACTATATGTTCATGTTAACTATAGTTTAAACGAACATTGTTGTTCTTACTCTTTAGTCAAAGGTCAGATCGTTAACCGGCTTATCAAGTTAGATTCACGCTAAAAGTATCCTGGCTAAGTTTAACTGCTTTGCGGGTTTCTCTATTTTATCAGGACAGGGAAGTGAATCCATAGGTTTAATGAGTAACGTATATAATGTTGATGGCGCTGGTAGATTTTTATGCTACGTGGTAATGATATATTTATACATTACATAACATTGAGAGTCTTACGTTACATGGTACCGATATATTCTTATGTTACAGGTACTGATATATTAATATATTAAATAATACTGACAGTCATGTTACATGGCGCTGTTATAGATTGTTACATGGTACTGATAGTTTATATTATTACTGATATTAAGCTATTTGGTGGTATTAAGTTATGCACTACTACATGGTACTGATAGGTTAGTAAGTCACATGGTGCTAATGAATTACAAAGTTGTGTAGTTGTGATATACTGGTTCAGTATATAGAGCTGAGATGGTGTTAGATTGACATGTTTTGCTGATACCAATCTTATGTCTTAATACATAGGTCTTGGGTTGTGAATAAAAGCCATTTGAAATGCTCAGAGCTGGAGGTAAGTTGTTTTATTTGCTTGTATCTAAACGAGTACATTACAACACAGCATGATTCAGAAGGTTGATAAACCTTATTCTCTAGTGTGTCGATGTTGCCACTGTGTGTTATCCACTATGTCCACCGGGCACTTATTGCATGTCTTATCTGTCATGGCGAGATTCCTCTGCTGCTCTGTCTAAGGCTTCTTCCTTGTCTTTCCTGATTAAGTCTTATTTGTCTTATTTACCCTAAGGATAGATAGGTGGTAGCGGACATTGGCACCTTTTCTGTTTGTAATCTGTTAGGGACTGTATTGAGGTGATTAGCCCCTCTGGGATTTAACTGTGATTTTATTGCACTACAAATAAAATTTCAATTGCCTTGAATTGTATTCAAGGTTGTAAAATGATGTCTAACAAGATCCCTTAACTTTTCTCTCCTCCTGTTCAGGCATTTTGAAATTGGCAGGACTGATATCTGCCTTTGTCCTCGCAGTCTTCCTCACTTTCGAATTGCTGGAAATTAACACAGACTTTAAACTGGGGAACATGTTTGGTGAGTATTTGCTTTGAAAGTATTTGAAGCTACAGACAGGTTTGATTGGTCTCGGTAACCTTGTGATTTATTTGAATGGCAAACTCTCTGCCTCAAGGCAATGTTGATAAAATAGAACAATATAGAAACCAAATATTTCGGCGGCATAGCCCAGTGGGTAGAGCGGTCATCTGGCATTCGGAACGTCCTGCAGAAAGCATGTGTAGCTGTCCTTGAGCAAGATACTGAACCCCTAACTGCTCCCTGAGTGCCATATGGTGGCAGCTCACTGCTCCTATACAATAGGACGGGTTAAAATGCAGAGAATCCCAAATTTCCCCACTTGTGGGACCGACTGATAAGTGAATGTATTCATTTATAGTCTGGTTCTTAATGTGGTTATCCTCCAGCAATGCTCATACTGGCCCTGTAAAGGTGAACTACTGGATTCAACTCCCTATTGGGCTTTTCATCGATCTTGACAAATTTATCAAGGAATGCATTAAAATATATTGACACATTCATAATGATGGAACTTTAAAGTGGCTTTATGTCATATGTATCCAACGCTCTTAAACTGTGTTTATCTGTTTCCAGCGAGATCCATCCCACAGGATGCAGGCCGTAAGTTTCTTCTGCTGTTAGTTTAACTACCCTAAAAGTTTTTCTTTGTATTATGTAAATATGATCATCTTTATTACTTAATCAAATATCAAATTCTCTACCTACTCACAGCTCTCTCTTTTTCTACCTTTCTTTCTCTGGCACCACCCAGGCATGGTAATAAATTCAAGAGACCTTGTGTTTAGTATACAGCACAGTAGACATAGTAAACCCTTTACATAGACAATCATGACACATAAAAACATTACCCATCTATCTGTTTTTACAATTGATTCGTACAAGAGCTCCATTGTTAAACTGTGCACACAGTCTGTGATTGTCACGTGTCTCTGTGCTTGTATGTTGATAGAATTAAATGTCTGCTGTGACTATTGTACTACTTGGATCTTTGTTTGAGTACACTGTTAAGGATTAACACTGGTATTGTGAAATTATTTTCACAGCAACCAAGCCAATCAGATACAAATGCGGACTATCTAAAGCTTGTCCGCTCGGCCACTTCTCCTTCAAGATGGCCAGCGGGGCAGCCAGTGTGGTGGGGCCCAAAATCTGCCTGGAAGACAAGATGTAAGAGATGCCACATGTCCTTTTTGATCACCATCATGTGAAATCCACGTGGAGTGGGAATAGACCTACACCTCCACTTTACATAGTTGGACTTCTAATTTCTGGCTGGTGGCGTAGCTAATTTACTTATCCAACTGCATACCATTAACTGATGGTTTGAATTCAGTTCTGTAACATGGGGTGTTACATCATATCATCCGTGTGATCTTTTCAGGAAATTCTGAGGCATGTTTTATCACCATTGAAGCTTGACGGTACAGCCATGATCCGTCATCTTATCAGTGGTGCTTGTTTGCATTGTTTGGAGAAGGTTAAGCATAGTGCGGATACAGTATCTCGATAGTTGTACAATGTGTTCATCCTAAGGCGTGTCTTTGCAGCATTATTCGATGATCTACATATGTGATAAAAGGCATTGTGTACTTGAATGTCATGATCCTCTGTGTCTTTCAGATTAATGAGTGGGGTGAAGAATAACGTAGGGAGGGGAATCAACATTGCCCTTGTTAACGGTAAAGTCATTAGCTATCTCAGCGAGGAGTCCCACACCTTGCTCAAATAACTTAAATGACAGCCCTTTGTCAACATTAGATTCTGAGATAACACACTAGACAGATGACTCCTGTTTCAATTGTCTTCCTGAAAAAGGGAATTGGATAACAGTACAAATACAAGAATGAATGTTTCCGTTCTACTCCAGTACTGATAAGTCTAGGAAAGTGCTTGTACCTTTTGTTGCTCGCTTGCACTATCTAGTCTATATGGCGATCAAAGATGATCATCTCTAATCGAAATTACATGTTGATGAATCATACCTAAGATAATCTAATGTGAGCAATACAGCTTCTTTAATACCAGTGTCTTCACTACCAGTTTACCGTTTTTAGACCTTCTCCAAATCCCACCCCCCTTTGTTATTTGCTATTGATTGTCAAAGCAAGTGCTGAATAAATATATGTACCAAACGTTATTTTATTAATGGTCAAGTCATGTGAAATATGATCCCATGTGTTCTTCGTAAGCATTTTATTGATGCCAGTCTAATATGATATCTTGTTCATCCACAGGGAAAACAGGGGAGCTAACCAAGACTGGTTACTATGACATGTGGGCAGGAGGTGAGACTATCTCTACATCCTTTTGTTTTGGAAGCAAGTTAATTGAAAATATAGTTTATATTCAACCGTGTTGAACCCTGTGGTATGTGTCATAAGTGACTGTCATCTTATACCCAGATGTGGCTCCCCTGATTGCTTTCCTGAAAGATATTGAAGAAGGGTCGATTGTCATGATGGCCACCTTTGATGATCCTGCATCAAAGTAAGGACCTGTAGAGTGCTCTGGTGGCACAGAGCTCTACTACAGGAGCAATCTAACACTAAGAGCGGTGGGAGTGTGGTAGCTCAGCGGTAAAGCGTGTGCCTCCAAGTCAGGCATCATGGCTTCAGCCCCACAGCGAGACATCAGGAAAGGGGATTCGGCCTCGAACCCCCATGCGTGGGTAAATGTGAGGCATACATTGTTAAGCATTTTGAGCAGTTGCTAGACTAGAAAAAATAGAGTCCATTTACCACTTATGAGTCACAACAGTGCCAGTGCCACTGGGTGAGAAACAGGTAGGAGTAATATGTCATCTGCTTTTACAATTTAGTGACTTCTAAAGATGCAAGCACAGGTGGATCTGGGCAAAATGGCTTGGACCTCCATATGATCCATTGTGTTCCCACAGAGAAACAAGTTCAAGTGAAAGGAAGTTGTCAGTCAGTAATGCCACATTTATAAGAGGACATTTGTGGAATTGATGCTGTGTGCAGCTGCTGTAGGAGTCATGCAATGGGAGGCATTAAAGGAATAAGGGATTGGACATGCCACATTAGGATGAAAAGGGGATACCCCCCCCCGAAAAAGTAAATACATTTTCTAAAGGTGCATTTTAACGAAGCCTGAAGAAAAATTTATGAGTGGCGCAAATGCATGAAAAGTCAATGGAAGGAGGCAAATGGGAAGTGTGAATTGTGGCAAATCTGCGGTGTTATGAAATGGGCAAAATGAGCATTCACTTGAGTTAAAAAAATTCAACTCAAGCGAACACTTTCGCGATTGGCAAAAGTCAATCCCTTTCACGTTGGGCTAGAAGAGCTGGGATCTCTTCAGTCAAAATGGAGGACAAGCTGATCACATCTCCAGTTGATACTATGCATCCAAACGGACTGCTGACACCAGATCCAGTGAGACTTCCGACCACAGCCACAGTGCAGAGATTTTGCTTCAGGCTAAGTTAAAACACAGTTAGACAAACCCTCTTCCTCTAGCTGATCCACTTTAGAAGGACATGTCTTGTACATTAAGCCCAGTTGAAGGGCCTTAGCCTTAGACTCTGCTGACAATGCCTCGGTTTGTGCTCAAACGTGTTCCTTCTTTAGCTCTGGTTAAAAGCTCATAAAGTTAAGCATGTTAAATGAGAACAGAATATTTTATTTACATTTCAATTATAAGCTGCAGTATTGATAGCTGTTTTGCTCACTGTGTCTGTAGATTTGTTTGCAAAATCCTAAATACCTTTCATCAATCATAGCTACCCACTCTTTAGAATAAATATTTACCATAATCAACCATTTAAAGGTGGAGGTGGGCTCTGAGCCCTTTTTTGTCTACAATGGTAATAGACAGGTTGACAGATGAGATCAGGCAGAAGCCTCTGGACTATGATTTTTCACAGATGACATTGTGATCTGTATAGAGAGTAGGGAATAGGTTGAGTTGAGTCTTGAGAGGTAGAGGTATACCATGGAGAGAAGAGGAATAAAAGTCAATAGCAAGACAGAATGCATGAATGAGAAGGGAGACAGTGGAATGGTGAGGATGCACGGATCAGAGGTGAAAAAAGTGGATGAGTTTAAATACTTGGGGTCAACTTTTCAAAGTGATGGGGAGTGTGGAAGTGTGGTGAAGACGAGGGTGCAAACAGGTTGGAGTGGGTAGAGAAGAGTATCGGGGGGATTTGTGACAGAAGAGTGCCAGTTAGAGTTAAAAGGGAGGTTAACATGGTGGTGAGACCAGCTATGTTGTCTGGTGTGGAGACAGTAGTATTGACAAAAAAGACAGGAGGTGGAGCTGGAGGTGACAAAGGTGAAGATGCTGAGATTTTCATTGGGACTGATAAAGAAGGACAAAGTTAGGAACAAGTATTTTAGGGGAACAGCTCAGGTTGGATGGTTTAGAGAAAAAGTAAGAAAGACCAGACTGAGATGGTTTGGACATGTGTGGAGGAGAGATGCTGGTATACTGGGAGAAGGATGCTGAATATGGAGCTGCCAGATAAGAGGAGAAGAGGAAGACCAAAGAGGAGGTTTATGATGTGGTGAGGGAAGACATTTAGGTAGCTGGTGAGACAGAGGAAGATGTAGAGGACAGGAAGAGATGGAGACGATGATCTGTTGTGCTGACCCCTGACAGGAGGCTTCAAACGTAGAAGTAGTAGTATTTACCATAGTCCACCTGCTTTGCGGTTGTCTGGATGGCACCAGTGGCAAACAGAGATGGAGAGAGAACTTGCCACATTGTTAATCCTCTGTCAAAAAAGTGTTTCAATCTGTGTGCTACCAAGGAATAGAAAAAATAAACTGATGTCAACGGTTTAGTCTCTGTATATCCGAGACTAAGTGCTGCAGTTATGTACGTAGAAATAAATAGAGGAGGCATAGCAAGGCAGAACAGAGAACAGGTCCCACAGGTGTGTGTGGGAGGCAGTTGAACCAATTACCACACAAGCACATACCTCACTGTATTGAAATGAGACTGTTCATGCGGGTCGGGAGGGTACGATGAAGTTAGCACAAACGAAGCACCGTCTCACTGTCACAACATAGATTTATGTGTTGCGTTCATCAAAACATTTGCTCAGCATGTCATATCTTGTGTGTCCTGCAGACTCAATGATGAAGCCAGGAAACTGATCACTGAACTGGGCAGCTCAAACATTGGCAGCTTGGCCTTTCGGGATAACTGGATTTTTGTAGGGGGTAAAGGCATCAAGACAAAGAGTCCCTTTGAGCAGGTAACTAAAACCTCAACACACCCCTCTCAGACACACTCACTCTTACACACACACACACTAACATTACTCACTCAAACCACCTCTGGGAGCATTAGCAGTGAGAGTAAAACAAGAGGAAGCACTCCTGATGTGTGCAGTATCTATTCATAATAATTTGTGGTGTGCTAATAATGGGCTACTTGCTATTTATTGGTGTCAGACATATTGTTTTGTGTTTCCCTCTCCAGCATATTAAAAATAAAGCTGACACCAACAAGTATGAGGGATGGCCTGAGGTCTTGGAGATGGAAGGTTGCATACCCCAGAGACAAGAGTGATCTTTCAACTGTTCAACTCCAAACTGTCTTACTCTCTTTATACCTGCCCCTCTTCCTTTATCAAAAGACTTGTTTCCTATATTTTTCCCCAATGGCCTAAAGGTTCCTTGTTTTCCACTTTTGGAACCCTATCTAAATGTTTTCATTTTATTTTTCTACGCCCCCTTGTTGCCTACCAAATGAGGAAATTCCTCAAAGTGAAGCTATTTTAAGAAGGGATCCAACAAAAGGCTGAGCCTGCTTACATTTGTTCATGGCTTTAATCATTACCTTTCTTGGTTTTGAGGAGAGAAAAACAGCTCACCAATCTGCCCACTCCACAGTCACTAGTTCAAGTCAATTTTATTTGTACACCCCATTATCAAAAATAACAAATTTGCCTCAGTGAGTTTTACACTAACACAACATCCTGTCCTTAGACCCTCACATCGAATAAGGAATAACTCCCTTTAAAAAACCTTTAACAAGGCGAAAAAAAGGAAGAAACCTCAGGGAGATTAACAGAGGAGGGATCTCTCCCCCAAGATGGACAGGGATGGTATGGATGTTATGTGTACAGAATAAAACATAATTTACAGAATGAAACACTGAGAGGATGACAGAGTTATATTGGAATTACAATAATACATAATAATCTCTTTGTAGGGCACAGTGCATATTAACAGATATTTAGAATGTAAATATGCCAGATCTCGTGACCAGGTGAAAGCTGCCATTACTAAGGGGAAACTAGTGCCGTGCAGGGCCGTGTGCACTTTTCCAATCTGTTTGCATATTATTACAGTGTGATATAGTAATCTAGTATTACACACAATGGGGCTAGTGACAAACTGCACTGACTTTAGGGAAACTGTATAGTTATTTGCACATTTGATCATATGTACCGTCCTGTCCATAGGGCTGCCAGACTGGGGCTGTGAGTGTATAGAATGCTGCACTAGTGGGTTTGCAAATTAGATTCAATTCCCACACACATATTATGAGGGTTCGTGTTGCCGTGAATTCTCATTACTTGACCACATCTGAAAACAAACAAACAATCCCATATTCCTTTCGTTATTTTCCTTCTATACCAAAAGACTTAAAGGCTGCCAAGTGGACTTAGAGTCCATCATGAGAGGAATCCACGCCAGCAATTTTGGTTTGACAATCACTCATGTGATCTGTTTCTTGTGAGATGAAGTTGCTTCTTAGGGAAAAGTTGGGAAACTCTTTTGAGTTGAAAGACAGTCCTTTAGGTTGATCACAACCAAGAGCACCAAATTCACTGTGAAATCTGTAAATACTATTGCAGAGATGGATCCACGTTTGGAAGATCCCATTTAACATTATTGTAGTTTAAATAAGATTTCTTAAAATGCATGCTGTTGTTTGTGATGTCTGTGCATCAAAAGTGAATTGTTGTAATTAATAGTAATAGGTGTTCTGTACCTAATAAGCAGTTGAATGATTTTTGTGCGTTTCTGTACGCATAAAAATGACCTTCTCAAAATATTTTAAGGGCTTTTAATGGGATACACTTGATTTAGATCAGCCAATACTTTTTCATTCTTTTATAAAGTGTTCCTTGTGCTTTGATAACCGTTTTATAACTCTTGTGATGCTTTTCTATGCCACAAATATTTTAATGTGCAGTCTTAACTCATTACAATCAAACCCCAGAGTATTTGTTTTCATGTAAAACCTTGGCTAATGCTAAAGAAAATAACCAATGCACATGTTTCTCCAAATATTTTTCTTGTTTCTTTTTCCTCTGAGAAAAATTCTACAAAGGATGTGCGCAAACTACTAGCCACATGGTTTAAAGAGGTTCATTCAAGAGAAGGGCGGTTGTTCCTTCTACATGCATTAATGTCCACCATTAATCTCGCAAGGAGAGGCATGGGTGCAAGTCCCGGAATACTGGGATGGTATCCACCACTTTACCTATACTCCCATCCATAGGGTTAGTGGTTGTGTCAGGAAGGATATCTGATGTGACACTTTACTAACTCACTCATGTGGATTGACAAGTTCATACCTTAACCATATCAGTTGAGGCTCCATATGTGGGATTGGTTGAGGTCCAGGTTAACAATGACTGCCATTGGTGCTGTAACCTCACAGAGTACTAGCGGAAACTGTCAAATCTGCTGTGGTGACCCCTGAGAAACAGAATAACCTGAAAGAAGAAGAAGATGAAGAAGATAATGTTACAGGGAGGAAATCCAGGATTTTTTCTATTTGCCAGCCAGCAGACCTGTTCTTCTTGTTTGCTATGTGACACGTCTGCATTCAATTGCTCATGGATTGTGAAGTGTAGTGTGTCAGGCATGACCATTTGAAACTATTTTTCTAGCCTGTAGAAACACTTGTGGGTGAAAAGTAACAATTACATTGCTGATGACATTGTACAATACAACAGCAAGTGTGATATCCGGCCCTTTTCAGCAAACCTAAAAAGTAGAACTTCAATTAAACTTCAATTAAAAGCAACAGTTTTGCATTTAGATGGTAGTCATCACATTTTAAATGGGAAATCTTTTTGTGAGCTTCAGCAAGGGACCCGCTACTCTTAAGAGCTGCTGTGTGAACATTTTTCTATTTATTTTGACAATGTCTGTATACATACATCTGCTGATGCTCTTGGACACATCTTCAGTGATGTCCCGGGGATCATCAGGTGTTTTAGGTCTTTCAACATTATACACCCTCTTCCAGGTGACCTGGCCAGGGCTGATTAGACCTGAGCTTGTGTCCAAATAGCTAGCTACATATGACCCCATGGAGCTCCACTTTTGAGGAGCGCCATGGGGATGACATTCTGAAAACATGAAACCTGCTAAAACATGGTTAATGTGAAAGGATCTTATCAGAAAATAAGCCATGGCCACTTCCTCACAAAGCATGCCATTTCCACATATGCTCAACATGCCGTTTACAGCATTCATTCCCCTGCCTTATTTTTCTAACAGCATTGGCTTGGAGGATTATTGGAGCATTTAGTATGCTGTCCAATGTTGTGCCTAACCTGATTTAGTCTTTATTGAAGTCTGTATCTGTTTTACTTTGAATAACCAACTGAGACCCCTCCTCAACTAATCTCCAACTGCCAAACACTGAGCATCTACAAAGTGGATGCTGGGTCTGTCAATAAATACTGTGACAATTGTTTTTTGTCCGCCATGTTATACTGTTTGACATGCAAGCCAATGATAAAAGTGATGAATAAAACATTTTGGCAAATGGAAGTATTGGACCTTCATGTCACGCCTGGCTGTCCCCTGCCATGGAGATGATGTTATCTCTACGGTCCCCTGCACAGTGCTGTTAGAGAAACATTTTCATTTCCTCATGTAACAGATGTCACTATATCATGTGACAGAGGAAAATGCATCATCTGACTATGCTTGACTTATTTTTTTAAACATTCCTGGGCAGAGGGGACCTGTCTTTATTTGGCCTATGCATAATTTAATTTCTCTCACTGAAAAAATATAAATGTTTATAGAAGAGTAGTTGGAACTGCTGGGGATAGTAATGAGACGTGATATATTTCCAAACATGAATTCATAAAATGTGTTGATCAAACAATTTGCTCACAAATGAGAGAGAGGCCCGTTTTAGAAGTCACAATTAGTCCCCACGTGTGGGGGTGGACATGTACTTGGAACTTGGAGGAATTAAGCTCAGCTACCCTTCCTGACATCCTGCAGTGGGTTCGAGCCCACTGCCTGATCAGTATCTGAAGTGAGCACCCAAACAATTGAGCTACCGCAGGCCCCAAGCTTACTATGCAATAGATTAAGCAAAATAGATATAAATGCTGTATTCATCTGGAAATAATTGGCTCATCCATTGCATTGACAGGATCTAATATGTGGGGAAATTTTCAAGTATGAACGAACTTTCACTCCTGCATCGTCGATAATAGACCATCAATGATATTTTACATGTACACATTTCCTTATAACCAGTCATCAGATCTTATTACTGTAGTTATAATTCATAGTAACCTGAACCAAGCTTGGGAGTAATTTAAAACCGGATTCCACAACCTTTGCAGACTCCAACATTTCCCTATCTAGGGAAGCCCATCTAGCTCACAACAATATTTAATATGCTATATAGCGTTTACGTGGCCGTTAAATGTTACACGAGTTGTATTCTCTGTATTGACCAACAGAGGTCACCATTGTCTATTGTATCTCAGCAGCAGAGGTTTTCAATTGGCACCTCAGCAGAAGATGGGATCATCATGGATCACTTTGCAATGTTTAAACAGAGACCAGACAGAGAACAGAAGACGTGGTTTTTAAACAAAGCCTTATCATTTTTCCTCTGCAATGATGACCTTCTTCATTGAAAGAATTTCCAGATTTGGATAGCAGAGACCTCAAGAGCATGACAAACAATGCCATGATGATGCTGAGAGGTGCTATACCCAATACATATCACAGCAAGAATGGATTCGAGTTGTGGAAAGAAAGTTATATTCATGCAGTATTTGTCAAGTCAAATGTGGACGCAAGAGGAAATTTGTTCTTGGTAAAGTCGAAAGTGCAAGCATCCCTGAAAATAATACATTATATTACAGGCATTTAATAAGATAAAGTCAAATTCCTTCAACTGCATAAAAAAACCATGGAGGCAGGAAAGTTTGAAGAGCTTTGGTTTGACAAGCTAGGGTTGTGCTTTTCATGGTTTTGAAAAACTCCGGGCAAATGAGACAATATAAAGTAAAGTGTGTGACACAAAAATACAGTAGCAAGCAACAGAAATAAACAAGCAGAGTGACTACAACTCCCAAGGTGCACTGTGTACCAAAAAGTCAATGACGTAATTATGGGTATGGTCTAATGGATTTTTTTTTGTTACACCGATGTGCTGCAGTAACAAGACAGGACCACAGAGGGACCTATCCATCCATCCATCAGTCTATCTCTCTGTTTACTTCAACACAATTCTTCAATACTCTTTCAGCCATGAGCCCTCCCACCCCACAAACACACAAACACACGTTCCAACTTGTCTCCTCTCGGATGATGCAAAAAAGGTCTTTTTAGTCCTGTCCCTCTGCCAGTAGTTTGACCTTTCCAGTTCCCCACAGCACAAACTGCTTCCTTGTTCACTTTCAATGGAAACCACCCCAGTATTCTTGCTTTGATCTTCAAGATCTTCACAACACATCCCAACGACCTTTACATTTACTCACATATGCACACATATGAGAGTAAATGAAAGGAAGCAGAATTTACTTCAAGGCTCAAGCTGTGTACATTCAACCACAAGCGAACACCCATGAAAGAGGTGTTCGTATACGGTGTTACTGTAGGCTTTGCTCATCATGTGTTTGTATGAAGTTAGTGTGTGAGTATATGGGTGCTATTGTGTGTGTACATGTGTGTGCAGTGATCAGTCGGTATGTTTTTCTGTGATAGTGTGGGCTGTGTCACCTCTTAGTGCCCATGTTGCTGTGAAGCGTGGGAGAGAATTCTTTCAGATTCATCTTATATAAGGCCATACAAATGCTTAATATATGAGCAGAGCACAGCCCTCCTCTCAAAACCCAAGACATCTCATGGAGGCCTAAGGGGCCATAATTGTATAAGCACAAAAGGATTTTGAGGATAAGATTCTCACGAAATAGGACATGTGGGGAGGTGGGGTTGATGATTTTGTTTTGGCAAATGAGATCCTGCTGCTCTGTTTTCAATCAACTTTCTTCTTCTTTTCAATCTCTATTTGACTAACTTCATGAAATATATCTGCCTACTAGACAATGATGACCACGTCTGAAAGCAACTCTGAAATGCTCAGTTCTGCACCAAGTTTCCTCCGTCTGCACTCCCATGATGACCTTCGACCTTTGCTCTTTAACCCTTCTCACCAAATCACCCTGATGTAATATCGGTCTTCTAAAGCCCCGAATCAAAGAACAAGCTCTCACAGCTGTCTGAACCTAAAGTTTCAGACCTCTTTAGTTAAAAAAAGTCTCCTGTCAACATCACCTGGACGTTTCAGTCATTCATCCCTTCAAAGTCTGACGAGGCTCTTAATGAGTGAAACGTCACATGCTCTTTTACTCGTTCAGTTCCTTTGTATGGATAGCCTCACTCTATATTCCATCATCTCTCATGGACTCTATAAAACCACAAATTGATATAAGTGTATACAATTAAAAAAGCAACACCTCTAATCACAACCAGGTTGCTTGAGTCCACATTTTTGCCTTCCTGTACTGTTTAATGACCCACTTCTGAGGCTAACTAGCTCTCCTGCTAATGAGCACTAGCAATGAACAACATCGAATCAACAAACGTAATGTAAAACATGCACAACTTCATCTTGACGAAGACAAAAAAAAACAATAAAACAACAAAATACATGCAACACAAAAGGGGGAAGGGGAGCTCAAAAGCATACCCACCTTCCCATTTGATTTAAATGACCGAGCAAAGTTTACTGACCTCGGTGACTTGGAGTCAGCTGACCAAAACACCTTCGCCAATTTACAACTCTTCCTCGATGGGGAACGAACCCAGGATTTTTCTTTTACTTTGTTCCCTCATTACCAAGTCACGTTATGGACTTCTCTAAAAACTTACGATGAAAACTAACCCAAAAAAATCAGTTTTTAACTCATTTAGACTCAGAATAGATTCATTTTAGTTTCCTCTAAAACAGCCGAATTCCTGTGATGGCGTCACTACATCCGAACGCGTCGTCCAATCAAATCACATCATTTCTAACGTCTCTTGCCGCCGTTATGTCCACTTTTACTTGAAAATACGCCACATAACAGAAGCATTACTCATCTAAAAACGTGATGTTGTGGGTTGTGCATTAAGAAAACAAACAATCAACGGGTTGTCATAATAAAAGTCATGATAAAAGCCCTCATTTATCCTAAAAACAAAAAAACTGAACTTGTTTGGTTGTCACGGCAACTGAAAGCCATCGACCCCTTGGGTGTACGGGAGATGTAGTTACGTGGATGCAAACACAAGCCGTGGACGAGATCACGTGATATCGAGTAGTAGTGGTTTGTCCATGTGGTTACCACAATTATACGTTTTGTTCAACTTGCAACCACGGATTCGTTGTTTACCTCTGATAGTGTCAGAGTTGCTTATGGTGCTGCAATCTCAACTTCAAACTTTAGCAGTGTGAATAACAATATAAATCAAAGCCAGCATGAAAAACAAACTCATTGTTTGATTCCAAGTTCGATCCCGTTTATGAATCAAGGTACAACGCATACAACATAACGAGTACTTACATGTGGAGGAAATTACAGTATATACTGACCTACCATATTCTAAAATCAGATGAAGAAAAACTGAAATGTAAGAGAATAATGAAAAATGTAAGAATGCATAGATACGTGCACTTCCTAAGTGTTGTCAGTTGAAGACAAGTGGAGGTCTCAATGTAAAAAGCGATTGTGCAGAACATCGGTTCTGAATTTAGCAGGCCCGGTTCCTGTGGTGTCTTGATGCATGAATGAGAGAAAGCTGGATGGGTCGAGATACTTTGTTTCAGACAGTACCATTTACTGACCCCTGCTGGTATTTGCTCTTAACATTACACATAGGTGAACCTGGTCCAGCACCATCAATCTACTTTCTCCATCACTACTGCCATGCCGTGGCATGCCTGTTGTTTATGTCTCTACACTGAAAACCCATCAACTCTTGGAAACTTTACAGCCCCTTGCCCCAGAAACATCTGTGGGTTTATCCAAACCCCCACTGACCAGTCACTCCTCCTCTTGCCCCTTCCCCAAAAATCTCTCAGTATGACCTGGCTGCCCTTGCCTAGCCACCCACCTCTGTCACGATGTGGCAGTCCAGCCCCCTCCCCAGAGGGGCTTATCCAGACAGCTGTGTTTACACTCAGAGTGGCTGTGGGAACTTCCTGCTGACCTCAGCACCAACACACAACCCCCATCGCAAGACAAGGCAACTGATCATATGGGCCTTTAC